>CAWWDK010000246.1:0-46000 GCA_963942575.1 Priocnemis perturbator
TGCTGTGCTGCCTGTGCTTGCTGTGCTGCCTGTGTTTGCTGTGCTTGCTGCCTGTGCTTGCTGTGCTGCCTGTGTTTGCTGTGCTGCCTGTGCTTGCTGTGCTGCCTGTGCTGGCTGCCTGTACTTGCTGTGCTGCCTGTGCTTGCTGCCTGTGCTTGCTGTGCTGCCTGTGCTTGCTGCCTGTGCTTGCTGCGCTGCCTGAGCTTGCTGTGCTGCCTGTGCTTGCTGCCTCTGCTTGCTGTGCTGCCTGTGCTTGCTGCCTGTGCTTTCTGTGCTGCCTGTGCTTGCTGTGCTGCCTGTGTTTGCTGTGCTGCCTGTGGTTGCTGTGCTGCCTTTGCTTGGTGTGCTGCCTGTGCTTGCTGCCCGTGCTTGCTGTGCTGCCTGTGCTTGCTGCCTGTGCTTGCTGTGCTGCCTGTGCTTGCTGTGCTGCCTGTGCTCGCTGCCTGTGCTTGCTGTGCTGCCTGTGCTTGCTGCCTGTGCTTGCTGGGCTGCCTGTGCTTGCTGCCTGTGTTTGCTGTGCTGCCTGTGCTTGCTTTGCTGCCTGTGCTTGCTGTGCTGCCTGTGCTTGCTGCCTGTGCTTGCTGCCTGTGCTTGCTGTGCTGCCTGTGCTGTGCTGCCTGTGCTTGCTGTGCTGCCTGTGTTTGCTGTGCTGTCTGTGCTGTGCTGCCTGTGCTTGCTGTGCCACCTGTGCTTGCTGTGCTGCCTGTGCTTGCTGCCTGCGCTTGCTGTGCTGCCTGTGCTTGCTGCCTGTGCTTGCTGTGCTGCCTGCGCTTGCTGTCCTGCCAGTGCTTGCTGCCTGTGCTTGCTGTGCTGCCTGTGCTTGCTGTGCTGCCTGTGTTTGCTGCCTGTGCTTGCTGTGCTGCCTGTGTTTGCTGTGCTGCCTGTGCTTGCTGCCTCTGCTTGCTGTGCTGCCTGTGCTTGCTGCCTGTGCTTTCTGTGCTGCCTGTGCTTGCTGTGCTGCCTGTGCTTGCTGCCTGTGCTTGCTGTGCTGCCTGTGTTTGCTGTGCTGCCTGTGCTTGCTGTGCTGCCTGTGCTTGCTGCCTGTGCTTGCTGTGCTGCCTGTGCTTGCTGCCTGTGCTTGCTGTGCTGCCTGTGCTTGCTGTGCTGCCTGTGTTTGCTGCCTGTGCTTGCTGTGCTGCCTGTGCTTGCTGTGCTGCCTGTGTTTGCTGTGCTGGCTGTGCTTGCTGCCTGTGCTTGCTGTGCTGCCTGTGTTTGCTGTGCTGCCTGTGCTTGCTGTGCTGCCTGTGTTTGCTGTGCTGCCTGTGTTTGCTGCCTGTGCTTGCTGTGCTGCCTGTGCTTGCTGCCTGTGCTTGCTGCGCTGCCTGAGCTTGCTGTGCTGCCAGTGCTTGCTGCCTGTGCTTGCTGTGCTGCCTGTGCTTGCTGCCTGTGCTTGCTGTGCTGCCTGTGTTTGCTGTGCTGCCTGTGCTTGCTGCCTCTGCTTGCTGTGCTGCCTGTGCTTGCTGCCTGTGCTTTCTGTGCTGCCTGTGCTTGCTGTGCTGCCTGTGCTTGCTGCCTGTGCTTGCTGTGCTGTCTGTGTTTGCTGTGCTGCCTGTGCTTGCTGTGCTGCCTGTGCTTGCTGCCTGCGCTTGCTGTGCTGCCTGTGCTTGCTGCCTGTGCTTGCTGTGCTGCCTGTGCTTGCTGTGCTGCCTGTGTTTGCTGCCTGTGCTTGCTGTGCTGCCTGTGCTTGCTGTGCTGCCTGTGCTGTGCTGCCTGCGCTTGCTGTGCTGCCAGTGCTTGCTGCCTGTGCTTGCTGTGCTGCCTGTGCTTGCTGCCTGTGCTTGCTGTGCTGCCTGTGTTTGCTGTGCTGCCTGTGCTTGCTGCCTGTGCTTGCTGTGCTGCCTGTGCTTGCTGCCTGTGCTTGCTGTGCTGCCTGTGTTTGCTGCCTGTGCTTGCTGTGCTGCCTGTGCTTGCTGTGCTGCCTGTGCTGTGCTGCCTGTGCTTGCTGTGCTGCCTGTGTTTGCTGTGCTGGCTGTGCTTGCTGCCTGTGCTTGCTGTGCTGCCTGTGTTTGCTGTGCTGCCTGTGCTTGCTGTGCTGCCTGTGTTTGCTGTGCTGCCTGTGCTTGCTGTGCTGCCTGTGCTTGCTGTGCTGCCTGTGCTTGCTGCCTGTGCTTGCTGCGCTGCCTGAGCTTGCTGTGCTGCCAGTGCTTGCTGCCTGTGCTTGCTGTGCTGCCTGTGCTTGCTGCCTGTGCTTGCTGTGCTGCCTGTGTTTGCTGTGCTGCCTGTGCTTGCTGCCTCTGCTTGCTGTGCTGCCTGTGCTTGCTGCCTGTGTTTGCTGTGCTGCCTGTGGTTGCTGTGCTGCCTGTGCTTGCTGCCTGTGCTTTCTGTGCTGCCTGTGCTTGCTGTGCTGCCTGTGCTTGCTGCCTGTGCTTGCTGTGCTGCCTGTGTTTGCTGTGCTGCCTGTGGTTGCTGTGCTGCCTGTGCTTGCTGTGCTGCCTGTGCTTGCTGCCTGTGCTTGCTGTGCTGCCTGTGCTTGCTGCCTGTGCTTGCTGTGCTGCCTGTGCTTGCTGCCTGTGCTTGCTGTGCTGCCTGTGCTTGCTGCCTGTGCTTGCTGTGCTGCCTGTGCTTGCTGGGCTGCCTGTGCTTGCTGCCTGTGCTTGCTGCCTGTGCTTGCTGTGCTGCCTGTGCTTGGTGTGCTGCCTGTCCTTGCTGTGCTGCCTCTGTTTGCTGCCTGTGCTTGCTGTGCTGCCTGTGTTTGCTGTGCTGCCTGTGCTTGCTGACTGTGCTTGCTGCCTGTGCTTGCTGTGCTGCCTGTGTTTGCTGTGCTGCCTGTGCTTGCTGACTGTGCTTGCTGCCTGTGCTTGCTGTGCTCCCTGTGTTTGCTGTGCTGCCTGTGCTTGCTGTCTGTGCTTGCTGTGCTGCCTGTGTTTGCTGCCTGTGATTGCTGTGCTGCCTGTGCTTGCTGCCTGTGCTTGCTGCCTGTGCTTGCTGTGCTGCCTGTGCTTGCTGCCTGTGCTTGCTGTGCTGCCTGTTAGCGATGCATTTGATTTCGGCCATAAGACGCGGTAATTCGACAGTGGCACACGACAGTGCGTTGCTGTGTCACCTGTTTTTGGAGGCGCCGAGAGTCGCGGATCATATGTTTACCTCGGCGGCAGGTGCATTGACCTGCGTCTCAGTAAGAGTAAGCATTGTAAACTAATGCGAGAGTAAATCTCGTAGAAGATAGGAGCAGGCTTTGCCTGTTGGAAAGAGGACGGAGCTTGACCCCTCTGCACTTCCCCCAGAATCGCTAAAACGAACTCGTCTTGCTATTTTGCGGGTTTCTAACATGCCTGTGCTTGCTGTGCTGCCTGTGCTTGCTGCCTGTGCTTGCTGTGCTGCCTGTGTTTGCTGTGCTGCCTGTGCTTGCTGCCTGTGCTTCCTGTGCTGCCTGCGCTTGGTGCCTGTGCTTGCTGTGCTGCCTGTGCTTGCTGTGCTGCCTGTGCTGTACTGCCTGTGCTTGCTGTGCTGCCTGTGTTTGCTGTGCTGGCTGTGCTTGCTGCCTGTGCTTGCTGTGCTGCCTGCGCTTGCTGTGCTGCCAGTGCTTGCTGCCTGTGCTTGCTGTGCTGCCTGTGCTTGCTGTGCTGCCTGTGTTTGCTGCCTGTGCTTGCTGTGCTGCCTGTGTTTGCTGTGCTGCCTGTGCTTGCTGCCTCTGCTTGCTGTGCTGCCTGTGCTTGCTGCCTGTGCTTGCTGCGCTGCCTGAGCTTGCTGTGCTGCCAGTGCTTGCTGCCTGTGCTTGCTGTGCTGCCTGTGCTGTGCTGCCTGCGCTTGCTGTGCTGCCTGTGCTTGCTGCCTGTGCTTGCTGTGCTGCCTGTGCTTGCTGCCTGTGCTTTCTGTGCTGCCTGTGCTTGCTGTGCTGCCTGTGCTTGCTGCCTGTGCTTGCTGTGCTGCCTGTGTTTGCTGTGCTGCCTGTGGTTGCTGTGCTGCCTGTGCTTGCTGTGCTGCCTGTGCTTGCTGCCTGTGCTTGCTGTGCTGCCTGTGCTTGCTGCCTGTGCTTGCTGGGCTGCCTGTGCTTGCTGCCTGTGCTTGCTGTGCTGCCTGTGCTTGTTGTGCTGCCAGTGCTTGCTGCCTGTGCTTGCTGTGCTGCCTGTGCTTGGTGTGCTGCCTGTGCTTGCTGTGCTGCCTGTGATTGCTGCCTGTGCTTGCTGTGCTGCCTGTGTTTGCTGTGCTGCCTGTGCTTGCTGACTGTGCTTGCTGCCTGTGCTTGCTGTGCTGCCTGTGCTTGCTGACTGTGCTTGCTGTGCTGCCTGTGCTTGCTGCCTGTGCTGCCTGTGCTTGCTGTGCTGCCTGTGCTTGCTGCCTGTGTTTGCTGTGCTGCCTGTGCTTGCTGTGCTGCCTGTGCTTGCTGCCTGTGCTTGCTGTGCTGCCTGTGCTTGCTGTGCTGCCTGTGTTTGCTGTGCTGCCTGTGCTTGCTGACTGTGCTTGCTGCCTGTGCTTGCTGTGCTGCCTGTGTTTGCTGTGCTGCCTGTGCTTGCTGTCTGTGCTTGCTGTGCTGCCTGTGTTTGCTGCCTGTGATTGCTGTGCTGCCTGTGCTTGCTGCCTGTGCTTGCTGCCTGTGCTTGCTGTGCTGCCTGTGCTTGCTGCCTGTGCTTGCTGTGCTGCCTGTGCTTGCTGCCTGTGCTTGCTGTGCTGCCTGTTAGCGATGCATTTGATTTCGGCCATAACACGCGGTAATTCGACAGTGGCACACGACAGTGCGTTGCTGTGTCACCTGTTTTTGGAGGCGCCGAGAGTCGCGGATCATATGTTTACCTCGGCGGCAGGTGCATTGACCTGCGTCTCAGTAAGAGTAAGCATTGTAAACAAATGCGAGAGTTGTTACGTCCCAGCGTAACTTTTAACTTATTAGCCTAGTATTTTTCTTGTTCTTGCTACTCCGATCTCCGGTTGCGCCTATACTTGTATATTACGGCCTGTGCCTATCGCAGCCGGCGTACCGTTAGAGTATTAGAGTTAAAATCATGTCATTTTCCTTCTACTCCGGGCTTCGTATGCGCCTATACTTGTATATTACGGCCTATGCCTAGCGCATGCGTGGTACCGTCGAGCGGTAACTTCAAGTAGAATATTCCTCGCCTTGGAATCACCGTCGTCCCCACCCAATACACCGACTCATGACAGTATTGATATAGTATAAGGAACGAATGCGTGTACGCGGTATGCAAGTGTGAGTGTATAGATTTAAGGTTAGCGACGAGTTTCCGCTTAAGAATATTGTTTATCCTTTTCTCTTTCTTTTCATTTATTAATTGCGCCACTGTTAGGCATCGCTGCAGGACAAGACTATTTTTCGTTATCATCAATCCCACCGAAGCGTGCGCTTAAGAGTTACTAAGTTCCTACGTGCCGAGATCGACTTGCACTCATAATAAAATCTGTTAATCAGAGAGAGAAACTAACGAACAAAACCAGCGTCTCGTTTTACATAGCCAGCCGAATGTTTGTATATACCGTCGACCGCTATGTACCCGATTCTGTGAGAGGGGCCTAAAAACTATCTCTGAGCCGGCCTAGGAACCATCTCGAGGCGCGACCGTCGTCGCAGTTGGCTGTATAGTCGCGAGGTGCGTAGTCCTCTGTCCGAGGAATATCTTAGTTTATTCTTTGTGAGCTAATCTGTGCAAATTCTTGCAGTTTAATCAGAGACTCATTAGTCCTCGTTAAATCGTAGTGTTAAAATCTAGCTATTAAAAAAGAGCAAGGACTCATATTTCTTTTGGTTTTCTTTTTGGTTTCGAATTTTAATCTAGAGTGCGAATAGTGCGATCCGCGTTATTTCCAGCACGTGGTCGGCGAATCGCGCCGAGCCCGTTAGCATATAAGTTTCATTTATAAAGATCATTATATTATTATTATTATAAGTAACACTTCCACATAAGTCTTCTCTCGGTGAGGAATTGGTATTGTATTTAGACTGATTTAAACATCTAGAGCGGTCTGAGGAGTCTCTTCGCGAGTAACATCTACAGCTCCGATAACACGGGAGCTTAGGCCATCTCAAGCCTGATCGTACATTAATACCATTTTACGATTCGAAGGTACTCGTCGTAATAAACCATACGAATTTCTACCGACATACAACCGAACTGAGAGCGAGCGTAAGAGCGAGAGAAGCACAGCGAGCGACATACCATCGAGCGAGCGTGAGCGTGAGAGAGAGAGAGAGAGATCAAAGATTGTCTGAGCGTTTCCAGCAGCACGGTAAGAATATTCCAATTACCAGCTAGATCATGATTTCTGGCCCGACTCTTGCCCCCAGTACATGTATTACGGGAAACCTAGGGCAATAGTTGTAGAGGCGATCTCGTAACCGTGTGCTCTGAGCGCTGGGCGATCGGAACTGTTTAATTCTACAAGGAATCTCTGTACCATTCATATAACGAATATCACGCGCAATACGGGCTGCTTCGTTAGTAGTAAGAGTTAGCCGCTTCTGGACCCGTGAAAAAAGTAAGCCGATTCTGGACCACATTTCTAGACCAGTAGCCGATTCTGGACCAGAATGGTATGGCCGATTCTGGACCAGTAGCCGATTCTGGACCAGCACAGTAGCGCAGTAGGCTTCGGTCTTGCGTGTATTTGTTTTATCGAATTTTTTAATGGAATTTTTTTTAATGGAATTTTTTTCAAAGGACCAGAATGGTATGGCCGATTCTGGACCAGTAGCCGATTCTGGACCAGACACACACACACAGTAGCGCATTAGTTTTTAATGGAATTTTTTTAATAGAATTTTTTATGGAATATTTTTATTGAATTTTTTTTTTTTTATCAAAGTTGGCGGTCTGGTCCTGTAATGAGTGGGGGGAGGGAAGTTTGCGGTCGTGCGCTTATCGGGTGGATAGGTGAAGTTTGCGGTCGTGTCTTTTAATGAGGGCGGAAGTAGTTTTTGCGGTTAGGTCTTAATCAGAGGTGGAAGTTCGGGCGGGCGGGCCGTTAGTAAAAATTTGCGGAAGAAGCGTGCGAGAGCGGTTGGATTCTGCACTGCAGCGGTCAAGGTTAAGTAGAGTAGTGTCGGCAGCGGTTGGGCGATACGGTATGCGGTTTACATACGCGGAAGTTAGAGGAGGAGGAGAAGGAGGAGATGAAGTTTGGACAGGAACACAATAGCGTACGATAAACACCGCGATATCGAGAGAGCGGAGCGGAGCGGAGGACGATAAAAGAGCGTCTAATCGACACACGCGCGGACTATGTAAAATACTACGAAACGGTGGGTAGATGGCACGGCGGAGGTAGTGTGTAGGCGTTGTACTACGAAATGTCGTGTGTGCGGGGGCGGGGCGGGGATGGGTTGGAAGTCGGAAGTCGGAAGTAGTCCGCGGGAAGGTTGCACGGAGGAACGATACGACGACGACGACGACGATAAGCGATTACGCGGTAGTCCGCGAGCGCGTGCGGGCAACGGCAATTCTACTATCATCCGCGAGGTGGGGAGGGGGGTGGGAGCAAGAAGGTGTACTACGAGCATTGAGGAGGTGGTGGGATGGGGGGATGGGGGGAGGGTCCCGGGGAAAGGGCGCTAGGCGCTAGCTAATATTCGCACGCTAGCTATAATGTAAATATCAATGCCAGTATTATGTGATGTATATCTATTGTTTTTAAAATAAAGTTAAAAATACAATTTAAATATGTTCTTTTCTTACGATACAAAGAATTAATATGAGATATGTTAAATATAATCCTGCGTTTCTTGTTCCGACGGCAAATCTGATATGGATTCCTGCCAGTCTTGTTCCGACGGCAAATCCGGTATGGATTCTACGGACGACGGTGAGGAAGAAGAGGCATAAGTAGCTCCTCTTTCACCGTTGTCGTTCTCCGTATCGCTTTCCTCGTTGTTACCGTCGTCAGAACTAAAACTCGCGGCGCAATATGATATTGGCGAGCAATCCTCAGAGTCCTGATGCGACGTCGGCATCATCGGTGCGCTGCAAAGACACAAATTAAATATTTTTGCTAAAGCGAATAAAGTCTGTGTGAAGCTGTGTGTGTGTGTGTGTGTGTTTGTACTTACTTCAAATGTAATTGCAAGATTTGCCTGCGTTCTTTGTCATACACATAAATATCATTCTTTAACTTAATAGCTAGCATTTCCTCGAATCCGTAGTCGTCTATAAACGATAGAATATCTTCAATGGTCTCTAGTATTTCCATATAAAGCCATGTAGAGGGTGATTTTATGAATTTGTCGTTTATCTCCATCATGAACTCGAATTTTGAAACGCTGAAAAAGAATAAAACTGAGTAGTATACGCGTGGAAAGTTGTAAATATGAAAAGAAGAATAAGAGTATTTATTATTATTATTATTTACTTACCATTTTGTCGCTATCGTATCGACCTCCTCCACCACCGGTATCATTATTTTAAATAATTTGTTTAATATATAAAAAGTTGTATTTACTTTTATCATTAGAAAGTTATATAAATCTCTTTCAATAATAAATTTTAAAATCTCTTTAATCTTATCGATTGTATCATTATTTATAAATTTCCAATGATTTGGACACTCAATCTCACAGTCTTCACTAATTGATAGGAGATATTTGAAATTACAATTCTCCATGTTTTTTTTTTTTTTTTTTTTTTTTTTTTAATTTCACTATGACGTTGAGACCACCGATCGTCCTTTGTTCACGTCTGGGCGTGCTATAAGGTACTGTTTATGAGAGCGGGTGCAGCTTATATGCATTGAGTGTTAGATATTAATGTACAATAAGAGGGGGTAATTCTGTCGTAGTAGAGGTGTTACATTTATATTAGCTTACGCACAATACTAGATAATGGGTTATATTCTACTATGCGATCATGTAAAATAAGACAATAAGCACATGTATTGGGGGGGATATTATTAGCACATTCAAATTCAATTTTTACATCTACCGTACCCGTTTTGACCGCTTCGTTTTGATGCGAACAATCAATTACTACTATTGGACCTATCGTATCGGTAAAAGAGTCCATGCTCAGTAATGGTGCACATTCGGATAAATCTGATAAGTTATAATATGATTTTTTAAATCTAGCGTACATATCATATAAGATTGTAGCTTGATTGTTATCAAAATTTAAATTGAGTCTATCATAGGGATAAAAGTCGGAGTTTAAGTGAAGCTTAATATCCCGTAGAAAGCAATGATCGAATTTCGTACAGGCTTTCTTGAAATCATTTTTCCTACTAGTTTGAAACGCAAATATGATGTAGCGAGGCTTTTCTAGCTGAGTCGATGCTTTAACGGCCCACGTATGATTTTGTGTTTCGGGTAATAAGGGATATTCGTGTAACTCCCAAGAACGAAAGCTCATTGAAATTGGCCTATCATGTTGTAGTAGGCGTAAAAATTGTAATTTAGTACTTTCGTCTAACGTAATGTGTTTCATCATCCATTGTATTTTTGTTAATTCAATTTTTGGTTCCACGGCAAATTCATGTTCGGATACTATTGCATTTTTATCATCTTTTGCTCTAATTAAAATTAATTCATGCCTTCCATATGTAATTACGCGTTTATAATCTTCAAAGAATCCTAAAATTATATTCAACGGTACGCAAAAACTAAACGAATTGACAGATTCGTTTAGCGGTTTCCATTTTCCATAGTTCCAACCGGCTTTAGCCAGTTCCCTGCTTTTAGAATCTCCGAGTGAAATATAATTCTTTAATGTAGTAGTAATGCCCACATTTTTACAACGGTCTATCTCAATTCCATTAAGCTCGTATCGTATTTCATTAAATAGGAAAGCAATTGCATTGTTTTCTAAGCGGCTGGTTTTATTTGTATCGTTATTATATTTTATGCTACACCGTCCCTCGACCAATAAGTAACTTTCACACGGTAATACAATTAAATCTTGCTGCTGTATCGGAATTCTTATTTCATCGTTATAACTTAGAGAAGAATTAACGTAGGGATTATAAGCATGAAACTCGTAGCCACTAATTCGATTGTCAATAACAGGAGAATCATGAATATTAAGCGGGTCGCTCATATTATTTAGATATTAGCGTGAAGCCTAGCGATTCTAAAAATTTCTTATTCGCCGAACTTAACCTCTTTATTTTCGACGTTGACGCCGACGATGTAATACTCTTTCGCGAATGAGATGGGTTTCGGTGGAAGTGTATCGCTCTACTGACACGTTTCTTAATCGGTCCTCTTAATTTACATACTTTTTCCACGCTATTAGCCCTCCTATCATTGCTATTGTTATAAATTATCATTTTTTCTAATATGTAGTCTTATTGTCACTTCTTCGTCTCCGAAATCAACTAAATCTCCGCTTTGATCTACTACTCGTAAATTTATACGGTCTATGACTCTTACGATGATTGGAAGATAAATGACGTTTGACGGCGTTTCCGATATTTTATATCCTGGCTCAACGTTTGGGAAAAATTCATGAATCGTGTGCACAATTTTCCCGTTACTGTATGCACCGGCAGTGATACTACACTCAATACGAATTATATTCACTTTAATAATTTTTACTGTAATATCCGATTCATACCATTTTTCAGGCTCGAGTATTCTCTTGTTTGAAAATCCTAATATACTTCCGATACTGTTTGGTTTACCGAAGTCAACGGAATACTTACATTTGATTTCACTTTTTAACGTACTATTATTTGCACGTAATATGAAGATATTATCTGGATCATCGTTTACCTCTTTACGAATATTGTCTTGAATATAGGTATTAATACTTGATAGCTCGTAGGAACCTTTTGGTATAACGATTTCCTTATTACCGTCGTAATAAAATTTATTATTTGATTCATCGATATTAGGAATAGCGTGAAATGTTTGAAAATCTACTAAACCCAATTCATATTTTCCATTAGTCAAATCTAACGGTGGGAAAAAATCGGCTATCAAGTCTGAAGACGTGCCACTTAAAGTTACGGTAAACGACGACATTTTTAGATGTTACGTTTAAGAAATTCAAAACATAACTGACCGCAATTAGTCATGTCGTATGATTGATAAGTGCTGTAATTATAAGAAACTGCTGCTAGGTTTTTTTTATTAAAATAATTTATTAGTTCTAACGGTGGTCTTAAATTACCGAACGAATCAAAATATTTAACATTGTTTCCTTTTTTAATATATGCCACCCAGTGTGTTCCTTTTCCTTCATTATTATCCAAATTTACTATTCCACATTCGTTTCTTCTTATCGTTATAGGTAGTTTATTTCGCATAAAAACCCCTCTAAAATATGGAATATTTTTGCATGCTTTTTCTAATTGTATATTAGTGGTTACTCCAGTTGCTACTAATGTATTCGAATTATTATTTTTTTTTTTTTCCCACCCTTTCTTCGTTTTCTAATACCGCGACCGCTTATACGCTTATACGGAGATAAATAGAGTCCGCGACCCTCTAAAGTTGCATTGTGTCTTTTCAATTCTTCTAGCTGCTTTTTCTGAGCTTTAGACCTATTTATTGCGGATGCAATGTTAGCAGCGCCTCCCGCCAGCGAACCCAAGACACCGAGAAGCGGCAATAGCGGTATAAATCCACCTCGCTTAGCAATACGTATCTTTCTTTTTCTATTTTTCTTTTTATTCATGCCCATACCCATTTTTCTTTTTGCATTCATAAGACCCCAAGTGACGGTAGCGGCAACACGATGGCCAAGTTTAGTATCTTGCGCCGTAGCAATCTGTTTAGCAGCCGCTGCTAAAGATTTATCTGCCTTATGTCGCTCCTCGATATCTTTACTATTAGAATAGGCGATGTCGTGTTCGCGACAAGCCGAATCTAATTGGTTTATACCTTTTTGTCCTAATGATAATCTTTTGTTTAAATGCGTACCAGGCCCGCAAAACTGATACCCCGGAATATGTAATTCGAAAGGAAGCGCATTGATTGCAGAGTTTAATATACCACTCCCCTTAGTACGACTACTATTCACTCTTTTTTTTCTATTCGCATACACTATCATTACACTTACACCTCACCATCTTCTGAGACAATAAAGCTAATAAATGATTACTCGCCTATTTATATGCTTTTGCTGTAAGCGAATATTCGTAGTTATTCTTTTAGTCTCTACGGGTAATATTACCATGCGTTTCGTTAAGCAGCCCTTGTCAATTTGTAATAATTTTGTGTGTGAAAAAATGTTACCTGAAGAAAATCGTAATGATAATTATCGACGTCATAGTAAGATACTCCCCAATACTATTCGCTGTATAATATGCGGACCATCTAATTGTGGAAAAACAAATATAATAGTTAATTTAATTGAAAGCCCTAATGGAGTGCGCTTTGAAAATATTTATGTGTATTCGAAATCACTGCAACAAGTAAAATATCGTTATCTCGAAAGAATTATATCAGCAGTACCAGACATCGGCTATTATAAATTTTCAAATAATAGCGAGATTATTCCGATTTCTGAAGCTTTGCCTAATTCTATCTTTATATTCGACGATGTAGCCTGTGATAAACAGCAAACTATAAGGGAGTATTTTTCAATGGGCAGACATTCTAATATCGATAGTTTTTATTTATGTCAAACTTACGCAAAAATACCTAAGCATCTTATAAGAGATAATACGAATTTGCTAGTAATTTTTCAGCAAGATAATACAAATTTACGCCATATTTATAATGAACATATTAATACGGATATGAGCTACGAAGATTTTCTAGCATTATGTAGAAAATGCTGGGAGAAAAAGTATGGATTTTTAGTAATTGATAAGGATAGTAATATTCAAAATGGAAGGTATCGAAAAGAATTTGACCAGTTTGCTATTATATAAATCAGTATACTGCTAATATTCAGTCATTATACGTCCACGGAAGGAGTGAGAAGTGAGATGGGTGGTGGTACGCGAGAAAATAAGAAACGCCGGCAAATTTTAAAACATATCGCGAAGACAAGTGATGTAATTCGAAAAAAATATAAAGATTTGAAACTTGGTAAAATAGAGTCTGAGGAATATTTAAAATAAACATATAAACCGATAACTAAACCTCTACAAAAATTACTAGAGAAAAATATAATTACGAATAACAATAATGAAAATGAAAAGAAAAAATTTAAAATTGAAAAAGATATTGAAAGTGATATTGAAGATATTGAAGATAATGAAGATGATGTTTTTGAAGATGAAGATAGTGGAGGAGTTGAAGACTTGAGTAAGAAAAAAACAAAGGAAATGGTTAATCCGTCATTGAGTGAAACGCATTATAGTTATTCACCGTCTAGTGCCGTTATTAGGAGTACTAAAACTAAAAACGATAATATAAAATTTAAGTCAACGCCACAACAAATAGGTAGGAGAAGGACATTTGCCGAAGCGTCAACTCCTATATCTCCTATACCATTATCGATGATAGAAAGACCAAATGTTGAAGAACCTTCACCGTTAGAAAGATCACATGCGGAATCCTCTATTAGCGAAATATTACAAAATCCGCCTGAAGATGTTAGAAATTTAATGCAAGAGAACTTAGGTCCATTATCGCGAAAATATATTAGCTTATTTTTCAGTACAGATTTTGACAAAGAAATTGATCATGTTTACGGTATATATTTTAAAGATGACAATCTAATGTTAGGCGACAGCATATTTGAGGTGGATGAAAATGATAATATTATTATTAAGAAAACTAGATACGGCGGAACTCCTGGAATTTTCGAATTAATTTTCAAGAAAATTCCCAATTCAAAATTATATAATAATACAGATTTAATTAAGTATAAAACTATTTTATTAAAAACAAATGCCTTCCGCAGAGACTACCAATCATCGCAACAGATTATGGGCAGTAAAGGATTTAAATATAAAAAAATAATTGCCCCATTACTAGCACCACACTTAGCTATAGCTGCAGCTGCGGAAAGAGCTAAAACAAAAACTAATAAATTTAAAGTTGGAACAGGAAATAAATTTGCAATGAAAAAATATATGCCGAATGATATGTTAGTTACGAATGAACCGGTGAATTATGTTCACTGGGACAATCCTAATGAGCTTATTGATCGTTTACGGCTTTTAATATCGTCAAAAAAAGTTGGACATACAGGACATGATAATGAAATTATGTCAATAGTGGAGGAACTTCGCGAAGCCAATATTATTATATAATATTTGTGTATACCCAAATTATATTTAGTCTTATAATGTTCATTAACAAGTTTGGTGGTAAGGGCATAGAAGATGTTAACGATCGGTCACAAAATTCTAATATGAAAAGGAAAGGTATTTTTCTTCATTTCAACGTCAATGAGGGCGGCTATGATGCGCGAAATAGAAAAATTATACGATTAGCAAATCCTGGAAACTCTACGGACGCTGCGAACAAATACTATGTAGATAAACGTATATTAAGTAACGATAGGGCGCTTCGAGGCAGTCTCAACGACAAAATTGAAAAGTGCGCATCGCAAAGCGAAGCTAATTACGATAAATTAAAGAGAATAAATGCCGTATTAAATCATTATGGCACAAATTTCAATAAACTTGACGAAGTGACTTTTACGTTAACAGAAAAAATTAGAAAGTTAGAAGTAAGTGGAAAAGCACATAATGAATTGCTGCTACATCTTATGGAAGATTTCCTCGCGCAACAGCAAAAAATAGAGTCTGATGCAAAAAGCTTTAATGAAAATTTGAATACAATTTCTAAAAATATTGAAGAAATTAATTATAATATTAATTCAGCAAAAAATACTATTATTCATCATGAATATTTTATAAACAATCTTAGGGAATCGGCTGCGACGAAAGATGCAGTAGAGAATTTGATCACGGTATTGGAAAAAGATATAGTGAATCTACAATATCTTCTTGATGAGCAGATAAATGGGGTAAAACAAAATTTACGCGATAAAGAGAACGACATAGCTAATATTCGTAATGAATTTGTGACACAAGATACGCTAAAAACTTCAATTGGCGAGCTGCGGAAGGAGGTGAATGATAATAAGGAGAATTTAAAAAATACTCTTATAGAAATTCTAAATAGAACACCTAATAATGCAGTAGAAACCTAAAATCATGAAATTAATTAAAGAACAAGAGCAGTTAGTAAAAGAATTGCATACACCCGTGAGAAAGAATTTTGTAAGAAGGCGTGTTATAATTAAAGGATATGATGATTTATGGCAAGCTGATCTAGTAGATATGAGAGCATATACACGATTTAATTCGGGATTTCAATATATTCTCACAGTTATCGACACATTTTCTAAATATGGCTGGGCTCGTCCGTTGAAAACGAAACAAGGTAAAGATGTGGTAAAGGCTTTCTCAAGTATCTTCGAGGAGCGTAAACCTAAAAATTTGCAAACGGATGATGGGAAAGAATTTTTTAATAATGATTTTAAGAATTTAATGGATAAACATGAAATAAATCATTATTCTACATATAGTGTTATGAAGGCATCGATAGTAGAGCGTTGGAATAGAACGTTAAAAAATAATATGTGGAAATTATTCTCGTTAAACGGAAGCTATAAATGGACGCATATGTTAAATAAACTTGTATACGATTACAATATGCGTAAACATAGAACAATCAAAATGAGACCTGCGGATGTGACAAATAAAAATGCTAGCACGCTTCTTTCGTCAGTTTATAGTAATATAAAGATCGCTAAACCGGGCAAATATCGAGTCGGAGATTTTGTACGTATCAGTAAATACAAGCATTTGTTCGAGAAAGGATATACGCCTAATTGGACGACTGAAATTTTTAAAGTTACTTCCGTGCAACATACTAATCCTGTCACATATTTAATTCAAGATTTACGAGGAAATGACATTAAAGGCGGTTTCTATGAATATGAATTATTAAAAGCTAAGCATAACGATATTTATTTAGTTGAAAAAGTTATTCGTAAAAAGCAAAATAAAGTATATGTAAAATGGTTGGGATTCGATAAATCACATAATTCGTGGATTGATATAAATTTAAAATAAATTTATTTTTAATTGTGTACTCATACTTTACAACATTACAAATAAGTAATAAAATATAAAAATTTATAATATTCCTATCAGTGTACATTATTATTATTATTATTATTATTTAAGACAATTTATTAACCACGTTGTGGCAATACCAATTTTTAAAAATTTGAACTTCTATCAGTGGGCAGTGTAGAATTTTATTATTCCAACTTCTTTCTTTTTCGTGTAATTTACATGCTATCGTGTTGATGTCTACTTTATTGTACAAAGGATTGCCCATGAGCACGTCAAATTTCGGACACGCCAATTCTTCTAAATTTATATTTTTTATTCCTAATTCGTTCAATATTTTTTTTTCGTAATTCCCCCCCTTATATGCTACAATTGGCGTGTCATATATCGATATAAATTCTTGAATAACTGACGGTAACTCCTCTTGCTCATAATTTTCAAAGCCATGATCTTTGAATAAAATACCGTGTACGTTGTTACAAACGTAACGCGCGCATGGTTTATCCGCCTCGCTCAAATCGTTATAATTTTTATTTAAATATATATATTCATGCAATACGTGGTCGTTAATAGATATAATTGCTATTTCTTTACATAAAAAAGTATAGCGATTAACGGTGAATCCATCCATGTCGATAAAATGAGTTATTTTTTCATAATCGGCTGTAGCCTGAAATAATATTAATTTAAGCAAATTAGACTATTGAAAATAAAAATTTGTTTTACTTATATTCGAACTACATACCATAATTATATTTTTTAATTTTCACTACACTTCGACACAGACTGTAACTTTTCAATTTCAAACTTTTCACTTTAGTAGAAGTTTCTTTCAAAAAGATTCGTCTCGTACTGAAGCTCCTATTTGCGCCACTGTAGGTATTAAATGTGTGGAAAATCAGAAATTGAGCGTGGGCATAATCGTTGATGGGAGTAGGGGAATGAATAAAAGTGACGTATGTTGGAAGTTTGGGTGGAAGGGTATGGGGTGCATAAAGGGAGTAGGGGAAATGAAGAAAAGTGACGTATGCTTGAAGTTTGGGTGGAAGAGTATGGAGTGCATAAATAGCGCTACTTCGCGATACGCGCAGTTTAGTCGTCGAATAGCACAAGTGCGTTAACAGTTCAGTAGATATTTGCAGCGAACATGTGCGAAAATACGTTCAATTTGCTGAACAGTGTCAGTATTATAGGCAAGTTGCCAGTGAATCCGGTAGCAAATTTGGAAATTAACAAATCATATTTAATAAGCGGAATGAGAAAAATGAAGACCAAATTTGGAAATAGAGTTATGCTCGATTTAAACGATACATTCTCGATTTTTCTACCATTACGTATAAGTAATGTTTTATTAGAAACAAGCAAGCATTATCAAGTTATAGAGAATTGTCTTACGAGCGGTAAACCGGTTCAGCTAATATACCTTGGTGGGAAATATAATGAAATGAAATTCTCTACTGATGATAATGACGATGATGATAATGTTGATGATGATGATGATGATGTAAAAGAAGAAGAGCATGTAGAGAGTGAGAAGGAAAATATGAAAAATGAGAGCGACAAAGATTCGTCAAAACGTAAGCGCAAAAATGGAAACGAGATGTCAAAGGATGAAAAGAATAAAAAAAAAGCAGCATCATAATCAAAAAACAGGTTTGTAGACATGCATCAAGTATGTATATAATTATAAATGATTCTAGTAATAAAACTATATAAAATAATAATTTCATTACAGATAAAACAAACTGTTTCATTCAACAACTTCTACTACTTATATATAATCGACGATACGTATCCCGAAGAATATCGATGTGCGCGTAAGGGATTCTGGCACATCGACTCCGCATATTTTAAAGCACGGGTTAAAAAAATGGATGATTTGCTTCGAGATATTATGAATTTGAAATTTACACAATATATAAATAATGAAAATAATGTTTAAAATTTCTAATGTATTTAACCATCTATATGAAATTAATAAAAAATGAGTTCATTATAAACTAGCGCATATTTTTCTTTCACATCAGTCTTTCGTCCTACCGTGACACGCGAGCACCTCAATTCTAATCATGACGAAATTAATTATATTTGTAATTCACACTGCGATACTTCTTCAACTTTTTCCTTCTCTCTTATCCATGAGGGTCAATTTGCGAGCGCCTTCTGCGCATGCGATGAATAAACGTTCAGCAATTAATTATCTTCAATATTACGGCTATATGAACGCTAACGATTCACGATCGCAAACTATTGATAATGATAAATTGACAGATGCAATACGAATTTTTCAACAATATTGGAATCTTAAAGTCGACGGCACTCTAAATGCCGAAACGAAAAAGTTGATGGAGGCAAAGCGTTGCGGAGTAAGTGATCATGTCAGCGATTACACGCTTCATTTTTATAAATGGAACAAAAAAACATTGCGTTGGTATTTCCATGTCGGAACGACAGATCAAATTCACCTTGCAAAAAAAGCATTTTCTGTGTGGCAAAAATCATCTCGGTTAACCTTTATTCAAGTATATAGTAAAACTGAAGCGGATATAATTATATCGTTTGAAAATAAAATGCATTACAATGTTAATTCACCGCAACAAGTTTGTTTTCCGCCATTCTCTAATCAAACATTAGCACACGCGGATCTGCCGAATAAAAGTAATGATGTCAGAGAAATTCATATATCTAAATCGTGGAATTGGATGATAGGCGAGGGCCCGATAAAAGATGAGTCAATCAGTTTATACGAAACATTAATACACGAAATTGGTCACAGTCTAGGTTTACTACATTCGACGAATATGAATTCAATAATGTCGCCGTTGTATCATTATGAAAATCATACAGATCATATTAAACTCGAGGAAGATGATATATTAGCTATACGAAATTTATATAATGTTAATGACGAGAATGAGTCTGAGGGAGAATTCGACAAAGATGCAAATGACAATGCTAATCCTGATACGTCACCGGATGCGCCAACATTAGTTCCGCCAAAATTAGCCGATTTATGTTCAGCTCCGGTAGATGATTTAAAATTTTTCATTTTTAACGCACGATTGTATATATTCTATAAAATTTGGGTATGGCCATTTAATTTAAACGTTAAATATCGAAAGTACGAGGAGCCGCAGTTAATAAGATCGTGGTTAAAATTTTTGCCATTTAATTTTTCAGGAATTAGCGGAATATATGAAAGAGTAAATGGAGAAATTGCATTATTTTCTGATAATAATATTTATATATTCAATCCTGATACTTTTCAATTAAAAACTGGCTATCCCATGACATATCAAAAACTGTTTGGCAGAGACTTTCAGTATAACGGAGTGCAATCCGCTGTTTTAACAAATACCGGTAGAACATATATTTTTTATAAAGGGGTATATGTAATTGAAATTGACGAGTGTGAATATGTGGCTAGAAAGTATACTTTAATTAACGATTTATTTAAGGGAATTGGTCTATCCATATCTCCACAAAATCCATTTTCCGTATTTAAGTATATAAATGGTAAACTTTATATATTACAAAACGGTAATTTTTATGAATATGACGAATTTAATTCCAATGTTGTAAGATCAGGCCCGTTCGATCTCTCCATTTTCAGTATTCAGTGTATCAGCGATAGTAACATTATAGCCAATTTGAGAGATATGGTAGAAAAATTAGTTCAATTTTATGGCGAATACAATAAAAATGTAAATTCAAGATTATCTTATAACACGAATAAACGTGATATAAACGAATTTAATACACAAGCAGAAATAAAAAATCATATGATTTCATATCTATGATAAAAGCGGTGCGGCGGTAAATGAGAGAGAGAGAGGGGATAGTCGTAGCAGGACAAATATATGCAGGAAATTGTGCGTCCGTTGTATTCTAAGCTGCGCGACCGTAAGCGGAGGCGGGGGAGGCTAACGAAGTGAAGTGCGTGTGTGCAGTGAAAGTTACAAAAAACGGTAGTGTGATTAAAGAGGTGTAAAATGAAATCTATTAATAGATTATCGGTGAAAATAGAAAACAATTTATTAAATCAAATGCCGTTTTTGAAGAAAGAAGAGGATTTTGAAGAGTGGAAAAAGCAATATACTATATATGTAAAACAAACTAAAGTACTCCTAAATAATGAAAATATGAAAGAAAAATATAGAGTGAAACTGACGGAACAATTAAAGCGGCTGAGGAATTTAAAGTATTTCGTAAACGAACGATTACGAAGAAAAAAAGAAAATGCAGCGAATAAAACACAACTGATGCAAAAAGAAGAAAATTTATTAAACCGTGCGTATTTAATTGAATCGGAAGCGGATAAAATCCAATGGATAGAAGATTGTGAACAGCATTTAAAATATTTGCATTCATTCTTAATTAATAAAAAAGAAAAAATAAGTGTCGGTAGGAAACAACATTTACTTGCGCAAATAGCTAAACTAACTTGTACGCGTGAGCAATTAAGTTTTAATTTCAATCTACACTCTGGATCTGGATTAAACGAAGAAACACAGAAGGATAAGAATGTTACACTGAAATGGAAAGAAATTGAAAGCGGACATGCCTTCCAAAGTCGTATAATCACTGGAATTATTATAAATTTACATCATATTGATCCTTCTATATTTTTAAACGATGCTAAAGATATAGTGGTAGATAAAGTACTATCGTATGTTAAACAGCACAAATGTGTTAAAGTAAACACGATCTTCAATGGTGAATTTACGTTAAAAGACAGTTTGACCGACGAAACAAAGAAGGAAATTAAAACCTTTGCAACAAAAAATGAGGTACTGCTGAACGATGATGATTCCACCGTAAAGGTTGATAACTGGTATACAAGCAATGTGCGTGACCAGATTCTTACGTCGTTAGAGGAATTTCAAGAACGTGACAGTGGATGGGCATTGAGCAAAATTGTCAGTTTGATTATAAATATCAATAAATGTTATTTATTGAGCGCCGGTAAAGGAAACTGTAGACTTCCATTAGCTATTCGAAATAGAAAAGCAACTGTTTCTATTGATTTGACCGGCAATGAAAATGATTGCTTTGCTTGGGCAGTAACGTCAGCATTATACCCAGCATCGCATCATAGTAACCGTAAACACTCATATCCGTATTACAAAAATGTACTAAATTTAACGGGAATCACATTTCCCGTTACAACTAAACAAATACCTACATTTGAAAAAAATAATAATTTGTCCATAAATTTATACCAATTATTAACGAATAAGGATAAATCTGAACATGAAAAATATGAAGTATTACCGTTACGATTAAGTGATAAAATATCTGAACATAAACATATAAACTTACTAATATATCAAAATGAGCAAGAAAAAGATAATATGTGCCATTATGTATGGATCAAAAATTTATCAAGGCTGATATCGTCTCAAATTCATCAACATCAGCATAAATCACACATTTGCGACAGGTAATTCATCACTTTTCTATTTACACTTGTAATAATTTAATAGTTTAATAATATGACTCTTATAATTTACAGATGTCTAAATTTTTTCCATACAACAAGGAAACTTCGAGATCATTATGAAAGATGCGTGGATCAAAACGCATGCAAAATTGAATTGGTCAACGAAGATCAGAAATGGATTAAATTTAAAAATTATAGAAGAGGAATCCCGCTTCCATTTATGATATATGCCGATTTCGAATGCGCTCTAATCAGTAACGAAACACATAATTTAGAAAATCATAATACTTATGCATATCAAACTCATGTTCCACACAGTATTGGCTATTACGTACACTGTAACTTTGATGAATCGATGTGCAAATACGTTTCACACCGTGCGAAGGATAAAGTGGTATCTTGTTTTATATCAGATTTGGAAGGTATCATTTCATCAATTTTTGATTTTATAAAAAATAATTATACCATAATGGCTCCTTTAACTTCTGAACAATTACTAGAATTTAATACCGCTACACATTGTTTTATCTGTAAAAGTGTATTTAAAGAAGCTGATGTTATAGGCGGTAATAAAGTACGTGATCATTGTCACTGGTCAGGTTACTACAGAGGTGCAGCACACAGAGCATGTAACCTAAATTATAAAACTTCGTATACGCTACCCATAATATTTCATAACTTAAGTAATTACGACGCACATTTTCTCATAGAAGAAATTGTTTCAATGAAATGTTTTAACTCTCAATTTCATGTAATAGCCTCTACAATGGAAAAATATGTTTCATTCACATGTCGCATGAAAAATAATATATCTTCTCTTGAAGTAAGATTTATCGATTCATTTAAATTTCTTAATAGCAGTTTAGAACAATTAGTATCAACACTAGATATAAATGATATGAGAATTTTACGCAAAAACTTTCCGTCGATCGATGAAAATTTGTTTAATCTACTGACGCGCAAAGGTGTTTTTCCTTATGAATACGTTGACAGCTACGAAAGACTAAATGATAATTGTCTACCTAATTACGACGAATTTCACAGCACATTGTACGGGCACAATATTGAAAGGAGCGAGTATAAGCATGCGCAAAACGTATGGAATAAATTTAATATCTCATCACTGGGCGAATATAGCGATTTATATTTGAAAACAGATGTTCTACTGTTAGCAGATATATTTGAAAATTTTCGAAGCAAATGTATCGAATATTATGGTCTCGACCCTGCCTATTACTGCACCCTACCGTCATATGCGTGGGACGTTATGCTAAAAATTACAAACATAACGTTAGAATTATTAACAGATATCGATATGGTGTTATTTATTGAAAGCGGTATACGCGGAGGATTCAGTCAATGTTCGCATCGATATGCAAAAGCTAATAATCCGTACATGGGCGCGACGTATGACCCTAATAAAGAATCTTCGTATTTAATGTATTACGATGTTAACAATTTATACGGTTTTGCCATGTGCGATTCGTTGCCGTACGGTAAATTTGAATGGATGGATAATGATTTGATAAGTCAATTTAACATTAATTCGGCTAGAGCCGATTCTGAGATTGGATACATATTAGAGGTAGATTTAGACTATCCCGATGAAATACATGATTCGCATTCAGATTTGCCGTTCTGTCCCACTCGCGAAGTACCGCCAAACGCTAAATATGAAAAATTGCTAGCAACTTTAAAGTGTAAAACCAACTATGTTATTCATTATCGAGCCCTACAGCAATGTCTGCAACATGGACTTAAATTAAAGAACATTCATCGTATCCTACAGTTCAATCAATCTCCATGGATGTGTAAATATATACAATTAAATGCAAAACTTCGAGCACGATCCGAATCGGACTTTGAAAAAGATTTATTTAAGTTAATGAATAACGCAGTATTTGGAAAAACAATGGAAAATGTGCGTAATCGAGTTGATGTAAGATTATTAACGTCGTGGGAAGGACGTACCGGTATTAAGCCATTGATAGGAAGACCTAATTTTCATAGAAGAGTAATATTCAATGAAAATTTTGTCGGTGTGGAAATGAAAAAGATGAAAGTTAAAATAGATAAACCCATTTATATCGGCATGTCCATTCTAGATATTTCAAAAATATATCTCTATAAATTTCATTACGACTATATGAAGGTTCAATTTCAAGATATGTGCAAGGTATTATATACTGATACGGACAGTTTAATTTATAAATTACAATGTGATGACATATATAGCATTATGAGGCGAGATATAGCTTATTTCGATACTAGTAATTATCCGATTGACAACGTATACAATATACCTTTAGCAAATAAAAAAGTTCTAGGCCTAATGAAGGATGAAAATGGAGGAAAAATTATGTGTGAATTCGTAGGATTAAGATCGAAAATGTATGCTATAAAAGTTATTGGCGAGCGCGACACGAAGAAGGCTAAAGGGATCAAAAAAGATTTTATTAAGCGAGAAATTAAATTTGATGATTATGTAAATTGTCTATTTAACGATGAAATTAAAATGGCTAGACAAAACCGTATTGCGTCGAAGCTGCATCAGATTCACACGATTTCCGAGGGGAAAGTTGCGTTGCATCCGTACGATGATAAAAGATATATCACCGATGATTGTATACAAACACTTGCTTGGGGACACTGTTCGATTAAAAAATAAAACAATACTTACAATATTTGAACACATGTATTATTTATTAATAATCTGCACCCGTTTACAATTTTAGTATACACTACTGTGCTTAACAAAAATCGGCCTAGCATTGAAAATAAGCGTGCATGCGGGTTAAAATTGCGATTCAGTTTTTACTGAAAAATTCCGTATTCAAATATTCTTCCATCCGTCCAGCTATCCAAGGATAATGACGCTTCAACGATTCCTTAAAACACAGCAAGTCCGACAGTCCTAGTCTAAAAATTAAAAAAAAAAAAAAAAAAAATGTATAACATTTGCGATTACACCCTCGTTTTACCAGAGTTTTCTACAACTTACCGTGACATCTTATGGATCAGACGAGATACCCGCACCTCTTTACTTTCCGTATCCAAAATGTACTGTATCGCACCGGCGCGCAACACCTTGTCTCGTCTTAACTTTTGTACAACGCCATTACGTACATCGACATCGCGTAATTGTTCGCGAAATACTTCGTAAAATTGCTCGACATGTGCGCGCAGCTCACTTTGACTTTCTATCCATTGACTCATGCATACGGCAAGCCAGGGGTTATAAGACTTTAGTATTTCTGTGAATAGAATGAAATACAGTAGCGGCAATCTGCAAAGGTTAAAATTCAAATTTAAATACTTTCAATCCTACTATCATTCTACATTGATTTATAAATTTGTTTGTATCACTTACCTTTCTAGCTTCGTAATCAAACAACGCACCTGTGCTCTTCGTTCCTTCAGATTCAAAATATCGTAAATATCAGAATCGTTCAATAAGCCTTCATCTCCTAATTCGTCTAATATTCCATTTTCAGGATCAATTTGATCAACCAGTTTGTCATAAAAAAATCTGTACAATTGCCGAATATGCCCGTCAGCCGCCGCCGCCGCCATCGTTACAACACACTTTCTTTTGTTTGTAATTCGCTTTCAGAAAATACTCCGATGATGATGATGATGATGATGATGATGATGCGTTACGTTCGACGTGCGAATATTAGCTAGCGTGCGAATATTAGCTAGCGCCTAGCGCCCTTTCCCCGGGACCCTCCCCCCATCCCCCCATCCCACCACCTCCTCAATGCTCGTAGTACACCTTCTTGCTCCCACCCCCCTCCCCACCTCGCGGATGATAGTAGAATTGCCGTTGCCCGCACGCGCTCGCGGACTACCGCGTAATCGCTTATCGTCGTCGTCGTCGTCGTATCGTTCCTCCGTGCAACCTTCCCGCGGACTACTTCCGACTTCCGACTTCCAACCCATCCCCGCCCCGCCCCCGCACACACGACATTTCGTAGTACAACGCCTACACACTACCTCCGCCGTGCCATCTACCCACCGTTTCGTAGTATTTTACATAGTCCGCGCGTGTGTCGATTAGACGCTCTTTTATCGTCCTCCGCTCCGCTCCGCTCTCTCGATATCGCGGTGTTTATCGTACGCTATTGTGTTCCTGTCCAAACTTCATCTCCTCCTTCTCCTCCTCCTCTAACTTCCGCGTATGTAAACCGCATACCGTATCGCCCAACCGCTGCCGACACTACTCTACTTAACCTTGACCGCTGCCGTGCAGAATCCAACCGCTCTCGCACGCTTCTTCCGCAAATTTTTACTAACGGCCCGCCCGCCCGAACTTCCTCCTCTGATTAAGACCTAACCGCAAAAACTACTTCCGCCCTCATTAAAAGACACGACCGCAAACTTCACCTATCCACCCGATAAGCGCACGACCGCAAACTTCCCTCCCCCCACTCATTACAGGACCAGACCGCCAACTTTGATAAAAAAAAAAAAATTCAATAAAAATATTCCATAAAAAATTCTATTAAAAAAATTCCATTAAAAACTAATGCGCTACTGTGTGTGTGTGTCTGGTCCAGAATCGGCTACTGGTCCAGAATCGGCCATACCATTCTGGTCCTTTGAAAAAAATTCCATTAAAAAAAATTCCATTAAAAAATTCGATAAAACAAATACACGCAAGACCGAAGCCTACTGCGCTACTGTGCTGGTCCAGAATCGGCTACTGGTCCAGAATCGGCCATACCATTCTGGTCCAGAATCGGCTACTGGTCTAGAAATGTGGTCCAGAATCGGCTTACTTTTTTCACGGGTCCAGAAGCGGCTAACTCTTACTACTTTCGTTCAACCCACGATTATACCGCGCCTTGCATACCGGCGAATTGTACTACCGAACATTGCGTAATAGTTAGTCTTTCCGTTCCTTATTATATCAATACTCCGATACAAACAAAACCTCGTAACCATTGTTAAAACGTGGAATTGGCGTTAGAAGCGGGATACACTTTCTTTCTGTATATATATATCTCTTACAGTTATATTACTACTTTATACCCACTTCTAACCGCGGAACTGGTGTCAGAAATCTGCTTTTTCAACTCAAGTCGTCTTTGTATCTGCACCTGAATAATCATCACAGAATATACACTATTGTTTTTTCCACACTATATCTGCTTTATCCTTTTTTTTATTTTCTTTGCATGCGCTATAATTAACATTATCTGTACTGGAATGTAACACGCAATAACTCAGCAACCTGTACGGGTTGATAAGAGAGAGACTCCTATAAGTCCTGCAGATCGAGTAGATTGATTTCGTTCTTTCGCGTCATCATTTTATTCGGTCATTGATAGAATCATCTTTTTGATTTATATCCTTTAGGTTAAGTATTCACGCGTTACTCCCGGGCGACAACGGTCGACCGCTCGAACACACACACGGTTCCATCCTAGACAAATCCTTTAAACCGACCTATCGCGACGCCCGGACGTAACAGCGGAATTGGTGTCAGAAGTGGGATTCGATTTCTGAACTTTGCGAGTTGTATTCCATATTCTTTTCTATAATACATTTTATATTTCTATGCTCCGCTTCTAACACTGGAATCGGATTGAGAATGTTTTAAATTGTTAATTAGGATTGTAGCTTCCACCAATTCTATACTTGTTCGTATAACCATTTATCGCAGCAATATATAATCTTGTCGATGATCTGCGAGTCTTCGCGGAAACGTGTATAGCTAATCACATGTACATAAAATCGCAGTAGGTAGTACATATATATATACATATATAAGTCCGCGGTTGAACGACGGGGCTCGTCGCTTGGCGCCGGAGCTCACGGCAATATTTGGGGTCGTCCACAGGACGCAAAGGAAACACGGTACTAACCGTGCGAATAGCGTGTGGGGCCCTCGATATCGATAGTAATATAATCGAACATGAGTCAACCTAATGAGTTTGGCACGGGTAGTAGCGCAGACGCGAGTAATAGCGCTACAATTGAACTAAGCGCGTCGATGACATCCGTGGCGGAGCGTCTCGCGCTCCAACAGGCTATGTCGGAAGTACCATATTACGACGGATCTAATGTGCCCTTGCGAGATTTCGTGCAGAGGGTGCGTGACGGAGCCGTGTATATGCCCCCACGTACGGAGGCTACGTATACTCGGGCCGTGATAGGGAGGTTGCAGGGCCGTGCGCGCGATAGCGTGTACGGGCAATCGGATTTGAAAACTATCGATGCGGTCATTAAACATCTCAAAACGCGTTTCGGAACTTGCAGTGCGTACCCACAGATTCAACGCGACATAGAAAGCACGCGGATGCGTCGCGACGATACGGTGCACACGTTTTATGACCGCCTGAACATCCTTCTGATGGAAGCTAGGGGCGCGTTAGAAGAGGCACACGAAGGGGACATAGAGAGAATGTTAGCACCGGTTAAGGAGTGTGCATTGGGAGCGTTCCTTCGCGGGCTGCCGGATGACATAGCGAGGACAGTAGAGTCTCGCGACCCGGAAGATTTGGAAACAGCCGTCGCATTTGCAGCACGTGTGGTTTCGCGTAGGCGCATGCGGACACCATCGTTTGTTGACCCTTCTCGTTTACTCCCGTCACGGGCGGACGAGGAGAGAGTTGTCGCAGTTCGTGCACCACCGAGATCGCTGAGTCCGAGTGGATATTCTCGCGCCGGGCCTTCGTTCGAAACGAATAGGAACTTTGAGGTCGGCGCGCAATCGCATCCGACGGGATCAGGGCACTGCTACGCTCCGCCGCCTCAGGCAATTTATCCGCCTGCTCCTTACTATTACGCGCCGCCAATGCCATATCCAACGCCGTTCCCGTATCCGTACCCGAGTTACCCTCCGCGAGCCGAACAACAGTACGCGCCGAGCACTCGACCCATGTCGCCTGAGCATCGCATGCTCCCGACAACCGAACATGACAATAGACACGTTAGAGATAGGCGAGATTCGTCGCCGTCACCGCGACAGGGATCACCGACGAGACGCGACGACGATTTAAACTCGCGCGGAGCCCGCCGATCGGACGCGTCGTCGAGCCCGAACAACACAGAGCGTCACAGGACAGTCAGATTTCTAGAGAGAAACTAGTAGTTCGCCGCCTAGAAACTAATCGAGATTCGCCGCAGGTGCGAATGTGTGCTAAAGAACTGCGCCATGATTCGGCTTCATTTTTGATTGACACGGGCGCTGATATCAACGTAATCAAACTAAAAATATTGCGAGAAGATATATCTGTCGCGTTACACGAATCTATAGTCGTCACGGGTATTACCACGGAAGAAATAGAAACGTTGGGCACCACGATCGTGCACTTACTCGGACAACCGGTTAAATTCCACGTGGTACAATCCTCGTTTCCCATCAGGAGCGACGGAATTTTGGGGAAACAATACCTGAGGCAGGAACAGGCAGAGATATCATTCGCGCACAATACTTTAGTCACACAAAGTGATCCTATACGCCCGATGCGTTTCATAGGAGAGGCCGAACGACATAACGAAAAATTACCTTTGCCCATTACGCGCGTTCACCACCTACGAGCTAGAACGCGTCAAGCAATAAGAATAGATGTAAAGGAAGGGAGAGAACTGGCCGAGGGTTACTTGCCGAAATTAAACACGACGGACGGAGTATTCATCGGGGAAGCCGCTGTCTCAGTTTGTCGAGGCGCGTGCCACGTACTTGTGATTAATACCTTGGAAAATGACGTAGAAATATCAATACCACCGCAAAATATAGTACCGTTTGAATATCACAATTTCCCTGAAGAACAGGAATACTTCGATTCCGAGTCAGAAACGGCACACGCGCCGATAGTTAGTGACCGAGTAGGTGAAATAGTCTCTCGTTTGCGTTTAGACCACCTTAACGACGAGGAGAGGAATCACGTAATAAATTTAGTAGAAGAATATCCAGAAAGGTTTCATCTACCGGGCGATAAGCTGCAGTCGACACCCTGTATTAGGCATACAATCCCTACCACAGACGATTTACCTATTAACACGCGGCAGTATAGATTTCCACCTGTTCATCAAGCCGAAATCGCGAGACAAGTCTCTAATAAATTAGAGTGCAACATTATCGCACCCTCAAATTCGCCATATAATTCACCGCTATGGATAGTTCCGAAAAAGCCGGATTCTCAAGGAAACAAGCGTTGGCGAATGGTCATTGATTTCCGTAAATTAAATGAAAAAACGATTGGAGACGCGTACCCCGTGCCCAATATTACAGATATTATGGATCACCTGGGCGAGGCGCGGTATTTTTCGATCTTTGACCTCGCGAGCGGCTTTCAGCAAATAGAAATGGACCCTAAAGACCGAGCTAAAACTGCCTTCACTACACCAAATGGCCACTACGAGTATATTCGCATGCCCGAAGGGCTTAAAAACGCTCCAGCTACGTTCCAGCGTTTAATGGATCAAGTATTACGCGGGTTGCAAGGCGTAGAAGTTTTTGTATATCTAGACGACATCGTAGTTTACGCTAAGTCCTTGAAGGAGCATGGAAGGAAGGTGCAGAGACTATTCAATAGAATACGCGATGCAAAGCTAACTCTGCAACCTGACAAGTGCGACTTCTTAAGAACCGAGGTAGCGTATCTAGGACATATAATCGGTCGAGACGGAGTCCGTCCAGACCCGGGGAAAATTAGCGCGGTAAAGAAATTCCCGTACCCGCAGAATCAACGAAATGTACGAGAATTCCTTGGGCTGGTGGGCTATTACCGACGTTCTATAGAAAACTTCGCCGCGATCGCGAAACCATTAACAGAATTATTGAAAAAGAACGAAAAATTCGATTGGAAACAGGAACATACAACTAGCTTTAAAACTTTACGGAGAGCGTTGTGCCGAAGCCCTATTCTACAGTACCCTAATTTTAACGAACATTTCACTTTGACAACGGACGCCTCGGACGTCGCGATAGGCGCGGTATTAAGCCAGAATGTGAACGGCCACGATTTGCCAGTAGCATACCTATCGCGCAATCTAACCAAGCCGGAGCGAAATTATTCCACCACGGAAAAGGAATGCCTAGCCGTGTTATATGCAGTCCTGCATTTTAGACCCTATCTATACGGGAGGAAGTTTACGTTAGTTAGCGATCACGAGCCGTTGAGATGGATAGACTCAGTTAAAGATCCGGGACAACGCTTGGTGCGTTGGCGACTTAAATTACGGGACTACGAATATGAATTTGTGCATAAACCGGGCCGACTCAACACTAACGCGGATGCATTATCGCGGAATCCGGTAAAGACTGACACCGTCACGTCGGAATCCGACAACGGGGAACGCAACCGGGTCTCGTCAAAGGTATTGCCAGTAAACCGGAAAAACCCACGAGTACCGGAGCCATTAGATACAAGCGCAGTAGCGACGAGAACGCGCAGGCGAATACCGTACCTGCCAGAACCCGACGTACCGACAGTAGGCGATAATAGCGAGTCGTCATCCGACTCCTCAGACACGCCAATATTCGTAGAGAGCAGATGCGTGATGCCCAGTGTAAAGCCACGACCACCGCGCAAGTCGAAATCGCCGCCTAAAACACGATCCCATGACGCGGAGACGCGTGATAGTGAGCGCGAGACTGCAGGGCCGTCGGACAGCGAATTTGTCGCTACAGAACTTCCTACCCGACCGCACTGCAGTAGCGATGACGAACAATCTGAAAACTTACTCACTTGGGACGTATTATCGAGATCTTTCGAAGAACTTGGCGACTCAATTACTAGAGGTGAACAACGAACGAGCACGGAAAATACGCGAGAACCGACGGAAAACGTAAATACCGAAACTGACCCGAACACATCCGACGACATACGAGACAGAGAACAGACGGGAATAACAGTTGATCCGAAGACAGACGGGGCGGTCAGCGAAAATGTCGCTACGGAAGGCCCTACCCGTCCCGCCTGTACCGAAGGTGACGCGGCGCGCCCACCAGGAGGCCCTTTAACGTTGGTCTCTGAAACAGAGGCGTCTGGGGAGGACGGTAGCGCATTACTCGCCGGACCTGCGGATTGCTCGCATTTACCTACACCTTCGCCAACGTCGAGACCGATCGCGCTATCAACACCGATGCCACTAACTGTACCCGCGAGACCATGCGTAATACTACCGGAGCATCTACATAATGATAGACCTCCTTCGATACCGACAGTCGGAATCCCTGTCACTGAAGACGTGCCGATGGGCACCCATATCCCTTTTTCACCGGAACTTCAGCCTCATGTGCAAGAATTTCAGCCGAAACCTGTACGTTATTCCCGCGACAATCTGACAGCACGACGCGGAAACATAGCGCACTTCTTATCAGCTGATTGCGAATTGAGCGACCCGATATCGCGGCTACTCGTAGAATTGCGTATGATTTCGGTAGAAGACATGAAACTTGCAAGGCCAAAGAAAGGAAACGTACTGGTAACACAATACGGACAGCACCGAATTTTTAGTATTGTACTGACCGACCGTTTTTTTAATACACCTAATACTACGGACGTTGTGACTGGACTGCAGAGCCTTCGTAAAACATTATCAAATTACGGGGCAAGCGCTTGCGGTATATCGCTGGAAGGAAATATGACAGACTGTTTGACTCGCGAAACATTCATACAGGAAATTAGTGAAGTATTTGAGCATACTGGTATCACCATAACCCTTTTCACGGGAAAGGTATCAATTCCCCCGGAATCGATGCGGGCGGAGATTATTAAAGAACTGCATGCAGGTGTTGTGGGAGGGCATAAAGGCGTTACCAAAACCTACCGAAGAATAAGAGAGAGATTTTATTGGCCGGGAATGAAAAACGAGATCCAGAACTTCATTAGAACTTGTGCGGGATGCCAGGAAAAGAAATTAATACGAGCAAGAACGCGTGAACCAATGGTAATTACCGACACACCGATAGAGCCTTTCGCGAAAGTATCTCTCGACACAGCAGGACCGCTCCCCACGACTCCCGACGGGAATAGACACATATTCACGATGCAGGACAATCTAACAAAATTCTGCCTCGCGGTGCCCGTGCCCGATATTAAGGCCGAGACTATTGCTCACGTCCTCGTGACTAGCCTTATATTGCAGTACGGGGCTCCGCGAGTAATATTAACAGATAAAGGTACTAGTTTCATAAATAAAGTTATCCGCGAGATTGGGCGTTTATTCGATATCGACCACGTAACGACCTCCGGTTAACACCCGCAGACTAATGGAGCCTTAGAGCGTAGCCATATAGTACTAACCGAATACATAAAACATTACTTAGGCGAATACGACGATTGGGATCGGTTGGTACCGTTCGCGATGTTCTCATATAATACGTCGGTGCACGAAGCGACTAACTTTACGCCTTACGAACTAGTATTCGGTAGACTAGCAAGATACCCGAATTCTTTCTGCATTGACGACAGGACAGATACATACGGATCTTATCTACGGGAATTAATACCTCGCCTGTCTGAGATGCAAGTGACAGCGGGAATAAATTTAATTGCTGCAAAACATAAATCTAAAGAACGCTACGATAGACACGCGCGGCCGCTAGATGCGAGGGAGGGCGACATGGTGCGGGTGCTTATCGAACCGAAGAAGGGAAAGTTTAGTAGTAGATATCGAGGGCCCTACAGAGTTGTCAAAATCCTAGAAGGAAATACCGTGCTGCTGGAGAACGAGAATGGCGAGCGTATTCTTAAACACGCCGACAAAGTGCAACCTCTGTATCAGTAATATACGTGCGTAGAAGGTAAGACCAAAGGCACGTCGCACTCTACACACGTCGCGCACACTTACAGCTAGCTGCGCAGCCATCCTCCTGTTGCGACAATAAGAAAAACGGCATACATCGGGCCAGACACTGAATTGATAATAATTGTATTTCTAATAACACCATAGTTTAGTTGAAATGGCGAGCAGACCGAGGAACCTTGAAAGTAGGCGTCTGTTCGTGACGCGGCTGGCGCGAGGGACCAAGAAGAAGGACTTGATGCGGATCTTCGCACCATCCGGGGCAGAACACGCAGTCGTGAGGCAATCCCCAAATGGAAATTGCGGTTTCGTGACCTTCGCCAACGTAAACCAGGTGAAGGCGGTGGTGGAAGACGCGGTGCAACACCCGATCGTCCTGCACAAGCGGCGGATTGCCGTACAAATGGCAGACGCATGGCACGATAGAGCTCAACCTCCGGTTTCATCAACATCAGCGATGCACCCGTTCGACGGTCTGGGATGGTGGCCAACACCGTTGCTTCCGGCGGACGTGGTGGCGGAAATCGCCAAATACGTCACTTACATTGACCTGGCAAGGATGGAGCAGGTCAACAGAGCGTGGAGAGCTGGGGTGCTCCTACATCTCCAAACCACCACCACCCTGACGTTAACCAGCTGGCGCTGGCCGGAATACAGAGATTTAAAGGTTGTTACTCACGACGCGTACTATTGGTTGTTACGGAGGTGCGCCCCCGCACTTCGTGTCGTCAACCTTAGCGACTCGGAAGTGGCAGCGAACTTGCGTCCGTCTCTCCTGACACTAACCGCGACGTATGCCCCGCTTTTGGAAGAAATAGATCTGTCCGGGTTTAGTGTCCTGCCGTCTGGACTGCGTGCGATCGCGAACGGAGCCCCTAGGTTAAGGTATTTAAGCGTAGGGGAGTGTGGGCGTCCGGTGGACCCCGAGCTAAAATGGGTATTTGCCGCCCACAAATTAGCGAGATTTTCCGCGTCCGATACACCCATGACAGGCGCTGCATTCGCCACACTGAGCTGCTGCCTGGAGAAGCTCGTTTTGACCAGAACCCGAACGAAGCCCAACTACCTCGCGACGTTTCTTTCAAAGCCGGTGAAACTGACGGAGCTTACCATCGACCAACCAGTCTTCTTCGGGGACGAAGTTCTCACGGCACTGGGGCACAACCGCGCGATGGGAGAGACAATGGTCAAAATGTGCCTGCGGTACTGCGATCAGAGGGACGAGGCACTTGATGAGGAGCTGGCGGAGGCGGAAGAGCACGGCGATGTGGCGAATTTCATGGAGTTGGGTTATGGCTCGGTAACGGGAGCAATGTGGCTACCACCGCGTTTCACAGGAGTGAAGCATCTCACCCTTCATTGCAACAGCTGGGTGGAGGTGTCCTTCATCGATGCGGTCGGTGCCCACATGAAGTCGCTAGAGTTCCTTGACATCACGGGGTGTACGAACATCCGGGGACAATTCTCATTAGAGGCCCTTGGGGACTTGCCGATGTTGCGACATCTAAACATGAGCCTCATGTATCCCTCCGTCGGTGCTCAATTTCTCTCGCGCATGGGTGCACTCGAAGAGTTGGAGTGCAGGGACAACGCCGGTGTGACTGACGAGGACATATGCGGCCTGGTGAGAAACTCCAGTACCATCAGGGAGGTAGACGTAGAGGGGTGCATAGGCGTGCGTCGACCACTGATCGATTGTGTTTTGCAAGTATTACGGGGAGATCCGCATGGACACAGTTTCGACTTGAAAGTGGGGGGGACCAGTGCGATACGTCATCGGCGCGATAGACAGATGCTACACGTTAGAATCCGCTACCACCGGACGTCAGGAAACCCCTACGCTTAAATTAGCTCCTAACACATCATCGGGGACGATGATGATTCTAAGGGGGGGAGGGTGTTACGTCCCAGCGTAACTTTTAACTTATTAGCCTAGTATTTTTCTTGTTCTTGCTACTCCGATCTCCGGTTGCGCCTATACTTGTATATTACGGCCTGTGCCTATCGCAGCCGGCGTACCGTTAGAGTATTAGAGTTAAAATCATGTCATTTTCCTTCTACTCCGGGCTTCGTATGCGCCTATACTTGTATATTACGGCCTATGCCTAGCGCATGCGTGGTACCGTCGAGCGGTAACTTCAAGTAGAATATTCCTCGCCTTGGAATCACCGTCGTCCCCACCCAATACACCGACTCATGACAGTATTGATATAGTATAAGGAACGAATGAGTGTACGCGGTATGCAAGTGTGAGTGTATAGATTTAAGGTTAGCGACGAGTTTCCGCTTAAGAATATTGTTTATCCTTTTCTCTTTCTTTTCATTTATTAATTGCGCCACTGTTAGGCATCGCTGCAGGACAAGACTATTTTTCGTTATCATCAATCCCACCGAAGCGTGCGCTTAAGAGTTACTAAGTTCCTACGTGTCGAGATCGACTTGCACTCATAATAAAATCTGTTAATCAGAGAGAGAAACTAACGAACAAAACCAGCGTCTCGTTTTACATAGCCAGCCGAATGTTTGTATATACCGTCGACCGCTATGTACCCGATTCTGTGAGAGGGGCCTAAAAACTATCTCTGAGCCGGCCTAGGAACCATCTCGAGACGCGACCGTCGTCGCAGTTGGCTGTATAGTCGCGAGGTGCGTAGTCCTCTGTCCGAGGAATATCTTAGTTTATTCTTTGTGAGCTAATCTGTGCAAATTCTTGCAGTTTAATCAGAGACTCATTACTCCTCGTTAAATCGTAGTGTTAAAATCTAGCTATTAAAAAAGAGCAAGGACTCATATTTCTTTTGGTTTTCTTTTTGGTTTCGAATTTTAATCTAGAGTGCGAATAGTGCGATCCGCGTTATTTCCAGCACGTGGTCGGCGAATCGCGCCGAGCCCGTTAGCATATAAGTCTCATTTATAAAGATCATTATATTATTATTATTATAAGTAACACTTCCACATAAGTCTTCTCTCGGTGAGGAATTGGTATTGTATTTAGACTGATTTAAACATCTAGAGCGGTCTGAGGAGTCTCTTCGCGAGTAACATCTACAGCTCCGATAACACGGGAGCTTAGGCCATCTCAAGCCTGATCGTACATTAATACCATTTTACGATTCGAAGGTACTCGTCGTAATAAACCATACGAATTTCTACCGACATACAACCGAACTGAGAGCGAGCGTAAGAGCGAGAGAAGCACAGCGAGCGACATACCATCGAGCGAGCGTGAGCGTGAGAGAGAGAGAGAGAGATCAAAGATTGTCTGAGCGTTTCCAGCAGCACGGTAAGAATATTCCAATTACCAGCTAGATCATGATTTCTGGCCCGACTCTTGCCCCCAGTACATGTATTACGGGAAACCTAGGGCAATAGTTGTAGAGGCGATCTCGTAACCGTGTGCTCTGAGCGCTGGGCGATCGGAACTGTTTAATTCTACAAGGAATCTCTGTACCATTCATATAACGAATATCACGCGCAATACGGGCTGCTTCGTTCAACCCACGATTATACCGCGCCTTGCATACCGGCGAATTGTACTACCGAACATTGCGTAATAGTTAGTCTTTCCGTTCCTTATTATATCAATACTCCGATACAAACAAAACCTCGTAACCATTGTTAAAACGTGGAATTGGCGTTAGAAGCGGGATACACTTTCTTTCTGTATATATATATCTCTTACAGTTATATTACTTCTTTATACCCACTTCTAACCGCGGAACTGGTGTCAGAAATCTGCTTTTTCAACTCAAGTCGTCTTTGTATCTGCACCTGAATAATCATCACAGAATATACACTATTGTTTTTTCCACACTATATCTGCTTTATCCTTTTTTTTATTTTCTTTGCATGCGCTATAATTAACATTATCTGTACTGGAATGTAACACGCAATAACTCAGCAACCTGTACGGGTTGATAAGAGAGAGAATCCTATAAGTCCTGCAGATCGAGTAGATTGATTTCGTTCTTTCGCGTCATCATTTTATTCGGTCATTGATAGAATCATCTTTTTGATTTATATCCTTTAGGTTAAGTATTCACGCGTTACTCCCGGGCGACAACGGTCGACCGCTCGAACACACACACGGTTCCATCCTAGACAAATCCTTTAAACCGACCTATCGCGACGCCCGGACGTAACAGAGTAAATCTCGCAGAAGATAGGAGCAGGCTTTGCCTGTTGGAAAGAGGACGGAGCTTGACCCCTCTGCACTTCCCCCAGAATCGCTAAAACGAACTCGTCTTGCTATTTTGCGGGTTTCTAACATGCCTGTGCTTGCTGTGCTGCCTGTGTTTGCTGTGCTGCCTGTGCTTGCTGCCTGTGCTTCCTGTGCTGCCTGTGCTTGGTGCCTGTGATTGCTGTGCTGCCTGTGCTTGCTGCCTGTGCTTGCTGTAATTGCTATGCTGCCTGTGCTTGCTGTGCTGCCTGTGCTTGCTGCCTGTCCTTGCTGTGCTGCCTGTGCTTGCTGTGCTGCCTGTGCTATGCTGCCTATGCTTGCTGTGCTTGCTGTGCTGCCTGTTAGCGATGCATTTGATTTCGCCCATAACACGCGGTAATTCGACAGTGGCACACGACAGTGCGTTGCTGTGTCACCGGTTTTTGGAGGCGCCGAGAATCGCGGATCATATGTTTACCTCGACGGCCGGTGCATTGACCTGCGTCTCAGTAAGAGTAAGCATTGTAAACAAATGCGAGAGTGACTCTCACAGAAGATCGGAGCAGGCTTTGCCTGTTGGAAAGAGGACGGAGCTTTACCCCTCTGCAGTTCCCCCAGAATCGCTAAAACGAACACATCTCGACGAGCTATTTTGCGGGTTTCTAACATGCCTGTGCTTGCTGTGCTGCCTGTGCTTGCCTGCTGTGTTGCCTGTGCTTGCTGTGCTGCCTGTGCTTGCTGCCTGTGCTTGCTGTGCTGCCTGTGCTTGCTTTGCTGCCTGTGCTTGCTGTGCTGCCTGTGCTTGCTGCCTGTGCTTGCTGTGCTGCCTGGGCTTGCTGCCTGTGCTTGCTGTGCTGCCTGTGCTGTGCTGCCTGTGCTTGCTGTGCTCCCTGTGCTTGCTGTGCTGCCTGTGCTTGCTGCCTGTGCTTGCTGTGCTGCCTGTGTTTGCTGTGCTGCCTGTGCTGGCTGCCTGTGCTTGCTGTGCTGCCTGTGTTTGCTGCCTGTGCTTGCTGTGCTGCCTGTGCTGTGCTGCCTGTGCTTGCTGTGCTGCCTGTGTTTGCTGTGCTGCCTGTGCTTGCTGTGGTGCCTGTGCTGGCTGCCTGTGCTTGCTGTGCTACCTGTGTTTGCTGCCTGTGCTTGCTGTGCTGCCTGTGCTTGCTGCCTGTGCTGCCAGTGCTTGCTGCCTGTGCTTGCTGTGCTGCCTGTGCTTGGTGTGCTGCCTGTGCTTGCTGTGCTGCCTGTGCTTGCTGCCTGTGCTTGCTGTGCTGCCTGTGCTTGCTGCCTGTGCTGCCTGTGCTTGCTGCCTGTGTTTGCTGTGCTGCCTGTGCTTGCTGTGCTGCCTGTGCTTGCTGCCTGTGCTTGCTGTGCTGCCTGTGCTTGCTGCCTGTGCTTGCTGTGCTGCCTGTGTTTGCTGCCTGTGCTTGCTGTGCTGCCTGTGTTTGCTGTGCTGCCTGTGCTTGCTGCCTATGCTGCTGCCTGTGCTTGCTGTGCTGCCTGTGTTTGCTGTGCTGCCTGTGCTTGCTGTCTGTGCTTGCTGTGCTGCCTGTGTTTGCTGCCTGTGCTTGCTGCCTGTGCTTGCTGTGCTGCCTGTGCTTGCTGCCTGTGCCTGCTGTGCTGCCTGTTAGCGATGCATTTGATTTCGCCCATAACACGCGGTAATTCGACAGTGGCACACGACAGTGCGTTGCTATGTCACCTGTTTTTGGAGGCGCCGAGAGTCGCGGATCATATGTTTACCTCGGCGGCAGGTGCATTGACCTGCGTCTGAGTAAGAGTAAGCATTGCAAACAAATGCGAGAGTGAATCTCGCAGAAGATCGGAGCAGGCTTTGCCTGTTGGAAAGAGGACGGAGCTTGACCCCTGTGCACTTCCCCCAGAATCGCTAAAACGAACTCGTCGAGCTATTTTGCGGGTTTCTAACATGCCTGTGCTTGCTGTGCTGCCTGTGCTTGCTGCCTGTGCTTGCTGTGCTGCCTGTGCTTGCTGCCTGTGCTTGCTGTGCTGCCTGTGCTTGCTGCCTGTGCTTGCTGTGCTGCCTGTGCTTGCTGCCTGTGCTTGCTGCCTGTCCTTGCTGTGCTGCCTGTGCTTGCTGCCTGTGCTCGCTGTGCTACCTGTGCTGCCTGTGCTTGCTGCCTGTGCTGCCTGTGCTTGCTGTGCTGCCTCTGCTTGCTGCCTGTGCTTGCAGTGCTGCCTGTGCTTGCTGCCTGTCCTTGCTGTGCTGCCTGTGCTTGTTGCCTGTGCTTGCTGTGCTGCCTGTGCTGCCTGTGCTTGCTGCCTGTGCTGCCTGTGCTTCCTGTGTTGCCTGTGTTTGCTGTGCTGCCTGTGCTTGCTGCCTGTGCTTGCTGTGCTGCCTGTGCTTGCTGTGCTGCCTGTTAGCGATGCATTTGATTTCGCCCATAACACGCGGTAATTCGAAGGTGGCACGCGACAATGCGTTGCTGTGTCACCTCTTTTTGGAGGCGCCGAGAGTCGCGGATCATATGTTTACCTCGGCGGCCGGTGCATTGACCTGCGTCTCAGTAAGAGTAAGCATTGTAAACAAATGCGAGAGTGAATCTCGCAGAAGATCGGAGCAGGCTTTGCCTGTTGGAAAGAGGACGGAGCTTGACCCCTCTGCACTTCCCCCAGAATCGCTAAAACGAACTCGTCGAGCTTTTTTCCAGGTTTCTAACATGCCTGTGCTTGCTGTGCTGCCTGTGCTTGCTGTGCTGCCTTTGCTTGCTGCCTGTGATTGCTGTGCTGCCTGTGCTTGCTGCCTGTGCTTGCTGTACTTGCTATGCTGCCTGTGCTTGCTGTGCTGCCTGTGCTGCCTGTGTTTGCTGCCTGTGCTTGCTGCCTGTGCTTGCTGCCTCTGCTTGCTGCCTGTGCTTACTGTGCTGCCTGTGCTTGCTGCCTGTGCTTGCTGTGCTGCCTGTGTTTGCTGTGCTGCCTGTGCTTGCTGCCTGTGCTTGCTGTGCTGCCTGTGCTTGCTGCCTGTGCTTGCTGTGCTGCCTGTGCTTGCTGCCTGTGCTTGCTGTGCTGCCTGTGCTTGCTGCCTGTGCTTGCTGTGCTGCCTGTCTTTGCTGTGCTGCCTGTGCTTGCTGCCTGTGCTTGCTGCCTGTGCTTGCTGTGCTGCCTGTGCTTGCTGGGCTGCCCGTGCTTGCTGCCTGTGCTTGCTGTGCTGCCTGTGCTTGCTGCCTGTGCTTGCTGTCTGTGCTTGCTGCCTGTGCTTGCAGTGCTGCCTGTGCTTGCTGCCTGTGCTTGCTGCCTGTGCTGACTGTGGTTGCTGCCTGTGCTTGCTGTGCTGCCTGTGCTCGCTGTGCTGCCTATTCTGCCTGTGCTTGCTGCCTGTGCTTGCTGCCTGTGTTTGCTGTGCTGCCTGTGCTTGCTGCCTGTGCTTGCTGTGCTGCCTGTGCTTGCTGCCTGTGCTTGCTGTGCTGCCTGTGCTTGCTGCCTGTGCTTGCTGTACTTGCTATGCTGCCTGTGCTTGCTGCCTGTGCTTGCTGTGCTGCCTGTGCTTGCTGCCTGTGCTTGCTGTGCTGCCTGTGCTTGCTGTGCTGCCTGTGCTGTGCTGCCTGTGTTTGCTATGCTTGCTGTGCTGCCTGTGTTTGCTGTGCTGCCTGTGCTTGCTGCCTGTGCTTGCTGTGCTGCCTGTGCTGCCTGTTAGCGATGCATTTGATTTCGCCCATAACACGTGGTAATTCGACAGTGGCACACGACAGTGCGTTGCTGTGTCACCTGTTTTTGGAGGCGCCGAGAGTCGCGGATCATATGTTTACCTCGGCGGCCGGTGCATTGACCTGCGTCTCAGTAAGAGTAAGCATTGTAAACAAATGCGAGAGTGAATCTCGCAGAAGATCGGAGCAGGCTTTGCCTGTTGGAAAGAGGACGGAGATTGACCCCTCTGCACTTCCCCCAGAATCGCTAAAACGAACTCGTCGAGCTATTTTGCGGGTTTCTAACATGCCTGTGCTTGCTGTGCTGCCTGTGCTTGCTGCTTGTGCTTGCTGTGCTGCCTGTGTTTGCTGTGCTGCCTGTGCTTGCCGTGCTGCCTGTGCTGGCTGCCTGTGCTTGCTGTGCTGCCTGTGTTTGCTGCCTGTGCTTGCTGTGCTGCCTGTGCTTGCTGCCTGTGCTTGCTGTGCTGCCTGTGTTTGCTGTGCTGCCTGTGCTTGCTGTGCTGCCTGTGCTTGCTGTGCTGCCCGTGCTTGCTGCCTGTGCTTGATGTGCTGCCAGTGCTTGCTGCCTGTGCTTGCTGTACTTGCTGTGCTGCCTGTGCTTGGTGTGCTGCCTGTGCTTGCTGTGCTGCCTGTGCTTGCTGCCTGTGCTTGCTGTGCTGCCTGTGCTTGCTGCCTGTGCTGCCTGTGCTTGCTGTGCTGCCTGTGCTTGCTGCTTGTGTTTGCTGTGCTGCCTGTGCTTGCTGCCTGTGCTTGCTGTGCTGCCTGTGCTTGCTGCCTGTGCTAGCTGTGCTGCCTGTGCTTGCTGCCTGTGCTTGCTGTGCTGCCTGTGCTTGCTGCCTGTGCTTGCTGTCTGTGCTTGCTGCCTGTGCTTGCAGTGCTGCCTGTGCTTGCCGCCTGTGCTTGCTGCCTGTGCTTGCTGCCTGTGCTGCCTGTGCTTGCTGTGCTGCCTGTGTTTGCTGTGCTGCCTGTGCTTGCTGCCTCTGCTTGCTGCCTGTGCTTGCTGTGCTGCTTGTGCTTGTTGTGCTGCCTGTGCTTGCTGCCTGTGCTTCCTGTGCTGCCTGTGCTTGCTGCCTGTGCTTGCTGTGCTGCCTGTGCTTGCTGCCTGTGCTTGCTGTCTGTGCTTGCTGCCTGTGCTTGCAGTGCTGCCTGTGCTTGCTGCCTGTGCTTGCTGCCTGTGCTGCCTGTGCTTGCTGCCTGTGCTTGCTGCCTGTGCTGCCTGTGCTTGCTGTGCTGCCTGTGCTGCCTGTGCTTGCTGTGCTTGCTGTGCTGCCTGTGTTTGCTGTGCTGCCTGTGCTTGCTGCCTGTGCTTGCTGTGCTGCCTGTGCTGCCTGTGCTTGCTGCCTGTGCTTGCTGTACTGCCTGTGTTTGCTGTGCTGCCTGTGCTTGCAGTGCTGCCTGTGTTTGCTGCCTGTGTTTGCTGCCTGTGCTTGCTGTGCTGCCTGTGCTTGCTGCCTGTGCTTGCTGTGCTGCCTGTGTTTGCTGTGCTGCCTGTGCTTGCTGTGCTGCCTGTGCGTGCTGCCTGTGCTTGCTGCCTGTGCTTGCTGTGCTGCCTGTGTTTGCTGTGCTGCCTGTGCTTGCTGCCTGCGCTTGCTGTGCTGCCAGTGCTTGCTGCCTGTGCTTTGTTACGTCCGGGCGTCGCGATAGGTCGGTTTAAAGGATTTGTCTAGGATGGAACCGTGTGTGTGTTCGAGCGGTCGACCGTTGTCGCCCGGGAGTAACGCGTGAATACTTAACCTAAAGGATATAAATCAAAAAGATGATTCTATCAATGACCGAATAAAATGATGACGCGAAAGAACGAAATCGATCTACTCGATCTGCAGGACTTATAGGATTCTCTCTCTTATCAACCCGTACAGGTTGCAGAGTTATTGCGTGTTACATTCCAGTACAGATAATGTTAATTATAGCGCATGCAAAGAAAATAAAAAAAAGGATAAAGCAGATATAGTGTGGAAAAAACAATAGTGTATATTCTGTGATGATTATTCAGGTGCAGATACAAAGACGACTTGAGTTGAAAAAGCAGATTTCTGACACCAGTTCCACGGTTAGAAGTGGGTATAAAGAAGTAATATAACTGTAAGAGATATATATATACAGAAAGAAGGTGTATCCCGCTTCTAACGCCAATTCCACGTTTTAACAATGGTTACGAGGTTTTGTTTGTATCGGAGTATTGATATAATAAGGAACGGAAAGACTAACTATTACGCAATGTTCGGTAGTACAATTCGCCGGTATGCAACGCGCGGTATAATCGTGGGTTGAACGAAGCAGCTCGTATTGCGCGTGATATTCGTTATATGAATGATACAGAGATTCCTTGTAGAATTAAACAGTTCCGATCGCCCAGCGCTCAGAGCACACGGTTACGGGATCGCCTCTACAACTATTGCCCTAGGTTTCCCGTAATACATGTACTGGGGGCAAGAGTCGGGCCAGAAATCATGATCTAGCTGGTAATTGGAATATTCTTACCGTGCTGCTGGAGACGCTCAGACAATCTTTGACCTCTCTCTCTCTCTCTCTCTCACGCTCACGCTCGCTCGATGGTATGTCGCTCGCTGTGTTACTCTCGCTCTTAGTTCGGTGGTATGTCGGTGGAAATTCGTATGGTTTATTACGATGAGTACCTTCGAATCGTAAAATGGTATTAATATACGATCAGGCTTGAGATGGCCTAAGCTCTCGTGTTATCGGAGCTGTAGATGTTACTCGCGAAGAGACTCCTCAGACCGGTCTAGATGTTTAAATGAGTCTAAATACAATACCAATTCCTCACCGAGAGAAGACTTATGCAGAAGTGTTACTTATAATAATAATAATATAATGTTCTTTATAAATGAAACTTATATGCTAACGGGCTCGGCGCGATTCGCCGACCACGTGCCGGAAATAACGCGGATCGCACTATTCGCACTCTAGATTTAAATTCGAAACCAAAAGAAAACCAAAAGAAATATGAGTCCTTGCTCTTTTTTTAATAGCTAGATTTTAACACTACGATTTAACGAGGAGTAATGAGTCTCTGATTAAACTGCAAGAATTTGCACAGATTAGCTCACAAAGAATAAACTAAGATATTCCTCGGACAGAGGACTACGCACCTCGCGACTATACAGCCAACTGCGACGACGGTCGCGTCTCGAGATGGTTCCTAGGCCGGCTCAGAGATAGTTTTTAGACCCTTCTCACAGAATCGGATACATAGCGGTCGACGGTATATACAAACATTCGGCTGGCTATGTAAAGTGAGACGCTGGTTTTGTTCGTTAGTCTCTCTCTCTAATTAACAGATTTTATTATGAGTGCAAGTCGATCTCGGCACGTAGGAACTTAGTAACTCTTAAGCGCACGGTTCGGTGGAATTGATGATAACGAAAAATAGTCTTGTCCTGCAGCGATGCCTAACAGTGGCGCAATTAATAAATGAAAAGAAAGAGAAAAGGATAAACAATATTCTTAAGCGGAAACTCGTCGCTAACCTTAAGTCTATACACTCACACTTGCATACCGCGTACACGCATTCGTTCCTTATACTATATATATATTGTCATGAGTCGGTGTATTGGGTGGGGACGACGGTGATTCCAAGGCGAGGAATATTCTACTTGAAGTTACCGCTCGACGGTACCACGCATGCGCTAGGCACAGGCCGTAATATACAAGTATAGGCGCATACGAAGCCCGGAGTAGAAGGAAAATGACATGATTTTAACTCTAATACTCTAACGGTACGCCGGCTGCGATAGGCACAGGCCGTAATATACAAGTATAGGCGCAACCGGAGATCGGAGTAGCAAGAACAAGAAAAATACTAGGCTAATAAGTTAAAAGTTACGCTGGGACGTAACAGCTTGCTGGGCTCACCTGTGCTTGGTGTTCTGCCTGTGCTTGCTGTGCTGCCTGTGCTTGCTGCCTGTGCTGTGCTGCCTGTGCTTGCTGTGCTGCCTGTGCTTGCTGTGCTGCCTGTGCTTGCTGTGCTGCCTGTGCTGGCTGCCTGTGCTTGCTGTGCTGCCTGTGTTTGCTGCCTGTGCTTGCTGTGCTGCCTGTGCTTGCTGCCTGTGTTTGCTGTGCTGCCCGTGCTTGCTGCCTGTGCTTGCTGTGCTGCCTGTGCTTGCTGCCTGTGCTGCCTGTGCTGTGCTGCCTGTGCTTGCTGTGCTGCCTGTGTTTGCTGTGCTGCCTGTGCTTGCTGCCTGTGCTTGCTGTGCTGCCTGTGCTTGCTGTGCTGCCTGTGTTTGCTGTGCTGCCTGTGCTTGCTGTGCTGCCTGTGCTTGCTGCCTGTGTTTGCTGTGCTGCCCGTGCTTGCTGCCTGTGCTTGCTGTGCTGCCTGTGCTGCCAGTGCTTGCTGCCTGTGCTTGCTGTGCTGCCAGTGCTTGCTGCCTGTGCTTGCTGTGCTGCCTGTGCTTGGTGTGCTGCCTGTGCTTGCTGTGCTGCCTGTGCTTGCTGCCTGTGTTTGCTGTGCTGCCTGTGCTTGCTGTGCTGCCTGTGCTTGCTGTGCTGCCTGTGCTTGCTGCCTGTGCTTGCTGTGCTGCCTGTGCTTGCTGCCTGTGCTTGCTGTGCTGCCTGTGCTTGCTGTGCTGCCTGTTAGCGATGCATTTGATTTCGCCCATAACACGCGGTAATTCGACAGTGGCACGCGACAATGCGTTGCTGTGTCACCTGTTTTTGGAGGCACCGAGAGTCGCGGATCATATGTTTACCTCGGCGGCCGGTGCATTGACCTGCGTCTTAGTAAGAGTAAGCATTGTAAACAAATGCGAGAGTGAATCTCGCAGAAGATCGGAGCAGGCTTTGCCTGTTGGAAAGAGGACGGAGCTTGACCCCTCTGCACTTCCCCCAGAATCGCTAAAACGAACTCGTCGAGCTTTTTTCCAGGTTTCTAACATGCCTGTGCTTGCTGTGCTGCCTGTGCTTGCTGCCTGTGCTTGCTGTGCTGCCTGTGCTTGCTGTGCTGCCTGTGTTTGCTGTGCTGCCTGTGCTTGCTGCCTGTGCTTCCTGTGCTTGCTGCCTGTGATTGCTGTGCTGCCTGTGCTTGCTGCCTGTGCT
>CAWWDK010000247.1:0-253643 GCA_963942575.1 Priocnemis perturbator
AAACACGCGTATGACACTTGATTCGCACGAATCCGATGAGAAATGACCGAGATACGCCGTGTTACACTTGCGGACGATGAATTCGTTCAATTCGTCCAAGAACTCTCGTATCTCGGACACCCGCGAGTGTTTCGCGTCGAAAAAATGTCCCGTCTGTTTTAGACGCTAAAAACGCGTATGACACTTGATTCGCACGAATCCGTTGAGAAATGGAAGAGATACGCCGTGTTACACTTCCGGACGATCAAATCTTGCTAGTATTCACGTTTTGCGAGCGAAACGCACGATGCACCGCGTTTCGTTGAATTCGTTCAAGAACTCTCGTATCTCGGACATCCGCGAGTGTTTCGCGTCGGAAACGTAGTTCCCGTCTGTTTTAGACGCTAAAACGCGTAGGACACTTGATTCGCACGAATCCGTTGAGAAATGGCCGAGATACGCTGTGTTACACTGCCGGACGATAAATTAGTTCAATTCGTTCAAGAACTCTCGTATCTCGGACATCCGCGAGTGTTTCGCGTCGAAAACGTGGTTCCCGTCTGCTTTAGACGCTAAAACGCGTATGACACTTGATTCGCAAGAATCCGTTGAGAAATGGCCGAGATACGCCGTGTTACACTTCCGGACGATGAAATCTTGCTAGTTCTCACGTTTTGCAAGCGAAACGCACGATGCACCGCGTTTCGTTCTAATTCGTTCAAGAACTCTCGTATCTCGGACATCCGCGAGTGTTTCGCGTCGAAAACATGGTCCCCGTCTGTTTTAGACGCTAAAAACGAGTATGACACTTGATTCGCACGAATCCGTTGAGAAATGGCCGAGATACGCCGTATTACACTTCCGGACGATGAATTCGTTCAATTCGTCCAAGAACTCTCATATCTCGGACATCCGCGAGTGTTACGCGTCGAAAACATGGTCCCCGTCTGTTTTAGACGCTAAAAACGCGTATGACACTTGATTCGCACGAATCCGATGAGAAATGACCGAGATACGCCGTGTTACACTTCCGGACGATGAAATCTTGCTAGTTCTCACGTTTTGCAAGCGAAACGCACGATGCACCGCGTTTCGTTCAATTCGTTCAAGAACTCTTGTATCTCGGACATCCGAGATACGCCGTGTTACACATCCGGACGATGTATTCGTTCAATTCGTTCAAGAACTCTCGTATCTCGGACATCCGCGAGTGTTTCGCGTCTAAAACATGGTCCCCGTCTGTTTTAGACGCTAAAAACGCGTATGACACTTGATTCGCACGAATCCGTTGAGAAATGGCCGAGATACGTCGTGTTTCAATTCCGGACGATGAAATCTTGCTAATTCTAACGTTTTGCAAGCGAAACGCACGATGCACCGCGTTTCGTTCAATTCGTTCAAGAACTCTCGTATCTCGGACATCCGCGAGTGTTTCGCGTCGAAAACGTGGTCCCCGTCTGTTTTAGACGCTAAAAACGCGTATGACACTTGATTCGCACGAATCCGATGAGAAATGACCGAGATACGCCGTGTTACACTTCCGGACGATGAATTCGTTCAATTCGTTCCAGAACTCTCGTATCTCGGACATCCGCGAGTGTTTCGCGTCGAAAAAATGGTCCCCGTCTGTTTTAGACGCTAAAAACGCGTATGACACATTGATTGGCACGAATCCGATGAGAAATGGAAGAGATACGCCATGTTACACTTCCGGACGGTGAAATCTGGCTAGTTCTCACGTTTTGCAAGCGAAACGCACGATGCACCGCGTTTCGTTCAATTCGTTCAAGAACTCTTGTATCTCGGACATCCTAGATACGCCGTGTTACACATCCGGACGATGTATTCGTTCAATTCGTCCAAGAACTCTCGTATCTCGGACATCCGCTAGTGTTTCGCGTCGAAAACGTGGTCCCCATCTGTTTTAGACGCTAAAAACGCGTATAACACTTGATTCGCACGAATCCGTTGCGAAATGGCCGAAATACGCCGTGTTACACTTCCGGACGTTGAAATCTTGCTAGTTCTCACGTTTTGCAAGCGAAACGCACGATGCACCGCGTTTCGTTCAATTCGTTCAAGAACTCTCGTATCTCGGACATCCACGAGTGTTTCGCGTCGAAAACATGGTCCCCGTCTGTTTTAGACGCTAAAAACGCGTATGACACTTGATTCGCACGAATCCGATGAGAAATGACCGAGATACGCCGTGTTACACTTCCGGACGATGATTTCGTTCAATTCGTTCAAGAACTCTCGTATCTCTGACATCCGCGAGTGTTTCGTGTCGAAAAAATGGTCCCGTCTGTTTTAGACGCTAAAAACGCGTATGACACTTGATTCGCACGAATCCGATGAGAAATGGAAGAGATACGCCGTGTTACACTTCCGGACGGTGAAATCTTGCTAGTTCTCACGTTTTGCAAGCGAAACGCACGATGCACCGCGTTTCGTTCAATTCGTTCAAGAACTCTTGTATCTCGGACATCCGAGATATGCCGTGTTACACATCCGGACGATGTATTCGTTCAATTCGTTCAAGAACTCTCGTATCTCGGACATCCGCGAGTGTTTCGCGTCGAAAACCTGGTCCAAGTCTGTTTTAGACGCTAAACACGCGTATGACACTTGATTCGCACGAATCCGATGAGAAATGACCGAGATACGCCGTGTTACACTTGCGGACGATGAATTCGTTCAATTCGTCCAAGAACACTCGTATCTCGGACATCCGCGAGTGTTTCGCGTCGTAAACGTGGTCCCCGTCTGTTTTAGACGCTAAAAACGCGTATGACACTTGATTCGCACGAATCCGTTGAGAAATGGCCGAGATACGCCGTGTTACACTTCCGGACGATGAAATCTTGCTAGTTCTCACGTTTTGCAAGCGAAACGCACGATGCACCGCGTCTCGTTCAATTCGTTCAAGAACTCTCGTATCTCGGACATCCGCGAGTGTTTCGCGTCGAAAACCTGGTCCCCGTCTGTTTTAGACGCTAAACACGCGTATGACACTTGATTCGCACGAATCCGATGAGAAATGACCGAGATACGCCGTGTTACACTTCCGGACGATGAATTCGTTCAATTCGTCCAAGAACTCTCGTATCTCGGACATCCGCGAGTGTTTCGCGTCGAAAACGTGGTCCCCGTCTGTTTTAGACGCTAAAAACGCGTATGACACTTGATTCGCACGAATCCGTTGAGAAATGGCCGAGATACGGCATGTTACATTTCCGGACGATGAAATCTTGCTAGTTCTCACGTTTTGCAAGCGAAACGCACGATGCACCGCGTCTCGTTCAATTCGTTCAAGAACTCTCGTATCTCGGACATCCGCGAGTGTTTCGCGTCGAAAACATGGTCCCCGTGTGTTTTAGACGCTAAAAACGGGAATGATACTTGATTCGCACGAATCCGTTGAGAAATGGAAGAGATACGCCGTGTTACACTTCCGGACGATCAAATCTTGCTAGTTCTCACGTTTTGCAAGCGAAACGCACGATGCACCGCGTTTCGTTCTAATTCGTTCAAGAACTCTCGTATCTCGGACATCCGCGAGTGTTTCGCTTCGAAAACCTGGTCCCCGTCTGTTTTTGACGCCAAAAACGCGTATGACACTTGATTCGCACGAATCCGATGAGAAATGACTGAGATACGCCGTGTTACACTTGCGGACGATGAATTCGTTCAATTCGTCCAAGAACACTCGTATCTCGGACATTCGCGAGTGTTTCGCGTCGAAAACGTGGTCCCCGTCTGTTTTTGACGCTAAAAACGCGTATGACACTTGATTCGCACGAATCCGATGAGAAATGACTGAGATACGCCGTGTTACACTTGCGGACGATGAATTCGTTCAATTCGTCCAAGAACTCTCGTATCTCGGACATCCGCGAGTGTTTCGCGTCGAAAACGTGGTTCCCGTCTGTTTTAGACGCTAAAACGCGTATGACACTTGATTCGCACGAATCCGTTGAGAAATGGCCGAGATACGCCGTGTTACACTTCCGGACGATGAATTCGTTCAATTCGTCCAAGAACTCTCCTATCTCGGACATCCGCGATTGTTTCGCGTCGAAAACGTGGTCCCCGTCTGTTTTAGACGCTAAAAACGCGTATGACACTTGATTCGCACGAATCCGTTGAGAAATGGCCGAGATACGCCGTGTTACACTTCCGGACGATGAAATCTTGCTAGTTCTCACGTTTTGCAAGCGAAACGCACGATGCGCCGCGTCTCGTTCAATTCGTTCAAGAACTCTCGTATCTCGGACATCCGCGAGTGTTTCGCGTCGAAAACGTGGTTCCCGTCTGTTTTAGACGCTAAAACGCGTATGACACTTGATTCGCACGAATCCGTTGAGAAATGGCCGAGATACGCCGTGTTACACTTCCGGACGATGAATTCGTTCAATTCGTCCAAGAACTCTCCTATCTCGGACATCCGCGATTGTTTCGCGTCGAAAACGTGTCCCCGTATGTTTTAGACGCTAAAAACGCGTATGACACTTGATTCGCACGAATCCGTTGAGAAATGGCCGAGATACGCCGTGTTACACTTCCGGACGACGAAATATTGCTAGTTCTCACGTTTTGCAAGCGAAACGCACGATGCACCGCGTTTCGTTCAATTCGTTCAAGAACTCTCGTATCTCGGACATCCGCGAGTGTTTCGCTTCGAAAACCTGGTCCCCGTCTATTTTTGACGCTAAAAACGGGTATGACACTTGATTCGCACGAGTCCGTTGAGAAATGGAAGAGATACGCCGTGTTACACTTCCGGACGATGAAATCTTGCTAGTTCTCACGTTTTGCAAGCGAAACGCACGATGCACCGCGTCTCGTTCAATTCGTTCAAGAACTCTCGTATCTCGGACATCCGCGAGTGTTTCGCGTCGAAAACATTGTCCCCGTCTGTTTTAGACGCTAAAAACGGGTATGACACTTAATTCGCACGAATCCGTTGAGAAATGGAAGAGATACGCCGTGTTACACTTCCGGACGATCAAATCTTGCTAGTATTCACGTTTTGCGAGCGAAACGCACGATGCACCGCGTTTCGTTGAATTCGTTCAAGAACTCTCGTATCTCGGACATCCGCGAGTGTTTCGCGTCGAAAACGTGGTTCCCGTCTGTTTTAGACGCTAAAACGCGTATGACACTTGATTCGCACGAATCCGTTGAGAAATGGCCGAGATACGCCGTGTTACACTTCCGGACGATGAATTCGTTCAATTCGTCCAAGAACTCTACTATCTCGGACATCCGCGATTGTTTCGCGTCGAAAACGTGTCCCCGTATGTTTTAGACGCTAAAAACGCGTATGACACTTGATTCGCACGAATCCGTTGAGAAATGGCCGAGATACGGCATGTTACATTTCCGGACGATGAAATCTTGCTAGTTCTCACGTTTTGCAAGCGAAACGCACGATGCACCGCGTCTCGTTCAATTCGTTCAAGAACTCTCGTATCTCGGACATCCGCGAGTGTTTCGCGTCGAAAACATGGTCCCCGTGTGTTTTAGACGCTAAAAACGGGAATGATACTTGATTCGCACGAATCCGTTGAGAAATGGAAGAGATACGCCGTGTTACACTTCCGGACGATCAAATCTTGCTAGTTCTCACGTTTTGCAAGCGAAACGCACGATGCACCGCGTTTCGTTCTAATTCGTTCAAGAACTCTCGTATCTCGGACATCCGCGAGTGTTTCGCTTCGAAAACCTGGTCCCCGTCTGTTTTTGACGCCAAAAACGCGTATGACACTTGATTCGCACGAATCCGATGAGAAATGACTGAGATACGCCGTGTTACACTTGCGGACGATGAATTCGTTCAATTCGTCCAAGAACACTCGTATCTCGGACATTCGCGAGTGTTTCGCGTCGAAAACGTGGTCCCCGTCTGTTTTAGACGCTAAAAACGCGTATGACACTTGATTCGCACGAATCCGTTGGGAAATGGCCGAGATACGCCGTGTTACACTTCCGGACGATGAAATCTTGCTAGTTCTCACGTTTTGCAAGCGAAACGCACGATGCACCGCGTCTCGTTCAATTCGTTCAAGAACTCTCGTATCTCGGACATCCGCGAGTGTTTCGCGTCGAAAACATGGTCCCCGTGTGTTTTAGACGCTAAAAACGGGTATGATACTTGATTCGCACGAATCCGTTGAGAAATGGAAGAGATACGCCGTGTTACACTTCCGGACGATCAAATCTTGCTAGTTCTCACGTTTTGCAAGCGAAACGCACGATGCACCGCGTTTCGTTCTATTTCGTCCAAGAACTCTCGTATCTCGGACATCCGCGAGTGTTTCGCTACGAAAACCTGGTCCCCGTCTGTTTTTGACGCTAAAAACGCGTATGACACTTGATTCGCACGAATCCGATGAGAAATGACTGAGATACGCCGTGTTACACTTGCGGACGATGAATTCGTTCAATTCGTCCAAGAACTCTCGTATCTCGGACATCCGCGAGTGTTTCGCGTCGAAAACCTGGTCCCCGTCTGTTTTAGACGCTAAACACGCGTATGACACTTGATTCGCACGAATCCGATGAGAAATGACCGAGATACGCCGTGTTACACTTGCGGACGATGAATTCGTTCAATTCGTCCAAGAACACTCGTATCTCGGACATCCGCGAGTGTTTCGCGTCGAAAACGTGGTCCCCGTCTGTTTTAGACGCTAAAAACGCGTATGACACTTGATTCGCACGAATCCGTTGAGAAATGGCCGAGATACGCCGTGTTACACTTCCGGACGATGAAATCTTGCTAGTTCTCACGTTTTGCAAGCGAAACGCACGATGCACCGCGTCTCGTTCAATTCGTCCAAGAACTCTCGTATCTCGGACATCCGCGAGTGTTTCGCTACGAAAACCTGGTCCCCGTCTGTTTTTGACGCTAAAAACGCGTATGACACTTGATTCGCACGAATCCGATGAGAAATGACTGAGATACGCCGTGTTACACTTGCGGACGATGAATTCGTTCAATTCGTCCAAGAACTCTCGTATCTCGGACATCCGCGAGTGTTTCGCGTCGAAAACGTGGTCCCCGTCTGTTTTAGACGCTAAAAACGCGTATGACACTTGATTCGCACGAATCCGTTGAGAAATGGCCGAGATACGCCGTGTTACACTTCCGGACGATGAAATCTTGCTAGTTCTCACGTTTTGCAAGCGAAACGCACGATGCACCGCGTCTCGTTCAATTCGTTCAAGAACTCTCGTATCTCGGACATGCGCGAGTGTTTCGCTTCGAAAACCTGGTCCCCGTCTATTTTTGACGCTAAAAACGGGTATGACACTTGATTCGCACGAGTCCGTTGAGAAATGGAAGAGATACGCCGTGTTACACTTCCGGACGATCAAATCTTGCTAGTTCTCACGTTTTGCAAGCGAAACGCACGATACACCGCGTTTCGTTCTAATTCGTTCAAGAACTCTCGTATCTCGGACATCCGCGAGTGTTTCGCGTCGAAAACATGGTCCCCGTCTGTTTTAGACGCTAAAAACGGGTATGATACTTGATTCGCACGAATCCGTTGAGAAATGGAAGAGATACGCCGTGTTACACTTCCGGACGATCAAATCTTGCTAGTTCTCACGTTTTGCAAGCGAAACGCACGATGCACCGCGTTTCGTTCTATTTCGTTCAAGAACTCTCGTATCTCGGACATCCGCGAGTGTTTCGCTTCGAAAACCTGGTCCCCGTCTGTTTTTGACGCTAAAAACGCGTATGACACTTGATTCGCACGAATCCGATGAGAAATGACTGAGATACGCCGTGTTACACTTGCGGACGATGAATTCGTTCAATTCGTCCAAGAACTCTCGTATCTCGGACATCCGCGATTGTTTCGCGTCGAAAACATTGTCCCCGTCTGTTTTAGACGCTAAAAACGGGTATGACACTTAATTCGCACGAATCCGTTGAGAAATGGAAGAGATACGCCGTGTTACACTTCCGGACGATCAAATCTTGCTAGTATTCACGTTTTGCGAGCCAAACGCACGATGCACCGCGTTTCGTTGAATTCGTTCAAGAACTCTCGTATCTCGGACATCCGCGAGTGTTTCGCGTCGAAAACGTGGTTCCCGTCTGTTTTAGACGCTAAAACGCGTAGGACACTTGATTCGCACGAATCCGTTGAGAAATGGCCGAGATACGCCGTGTTACACTTCCGGACGACGAAATCTTGCTAGTTCTCACGTTTTGCAAGCGAAACGCACGATGCACCGCGTTTCGTTCAATTCGTTCAAGAACTCTCGTATCTCGGACATCCGCGAGTGTTTCGCTTCGAAAACCTGGTCCCCGTCTGTTTTTGACGCAAAAAACGCGTATGACACTTGATTCGCACGAATCCGATGAGAAATGACTGAGATACGCCGTGTTACACTTGCGGACGATGAATTCGTTCAATTCGTCCAAGAACTCTCGTATCTCGGACATCCGCGAGTGTTTCGCGTCGAAAACGTGGTCCCCGTCTGTTTTAGACGCTAAAAACGCGTATGACACTTGATTCGCACGAATCCGTTGAGAAATGGAAGAGATACGCCGTGTTACACTTCCGGACGATCAAATCTTGCTAGTTCTCACGTTTTGCATGCGAAACGCACGATGCACCGCGTTTCGTTCTAATTCGTTCAAGAACTCTCGTATCTCGGACATCCGCGAGTGTTTCGCGTCGAAAACATGGTCCCCGTCTGTTTTAGACGCTAAAAACGAGTATGACACTTGATTCGCACGAATCCGTTGAGAAATGGCCGAGATACGCCGTATTACACTTCCGGACGATGAATTCGTTCAATTCGTTCAAGAACTCTCATATCTCGGACATCCGCGAGTGTTTCGCGTCGAAAACATGATCCCCGTCTGTTTTAGACGCTAAAAACGCGTATGACACTTGATTCGCACGAATCCGATGAGAAATGACCGAGATACGCCGTGTTACACTTCCGGACGATGAAATCTTGCTAGTTCTCACGTTTTGCAAGCGAAACGCACGATGCACCGCGTTTCGTTCAATTCGTTCAAGAACTCTCGTATCTCGGACAACCGCGAGTGTTTCGCGTCGAAAACATGGTCCCCGTCTGTTTTAGACGCTAAAAACGCGTATGACAATTGATTCGCACGAATCCGTTGAGAAATGGCCGCGAAACGCCGGGTTACACTTCCGGACGATGTATTCGTTCAATTCGTTCAAGAACTCTCGGATCTGGGACATCCGCGGGTGTTTCGCGTCGAAAAGGTGGCCCCCGTCTGTTTTGGACGCTAAAAACGCGTATGACACTTGATTCGCACGAATCCGTTGAGAAATGGCCGCGATGCGCCGTGCTGAAACGTGAGAACTAGCAAGATTTCATCGTCCGGTAGTGCAACACGGCGTATCTCGGCCATTTCTCAACGAATTCGTGCGAATCAAGTGTCATACGCGTTTTTAGCGTCTAGAAGAGACGGGGACCACGTTTTCGACGCGAAACACTCGCGGATGTCCGAGATACGAGAGTTCTGGTACGAATTGAACGAATTCATCGTCCGGAAGTGTAACACGGCGTATCTCGGCCATTTCTCAACGGATTCGTGCGAATCAAGTGTCATACGCGTTTTTAGCGTCTAAAACAGACGGGGACCACGTTTTGGCCGCGAAACACTCGCGGATGTCCGAGATACGAGAATTCTTGAACGAATTGAACGAAACGCGGTGCATCGTGCGTTTCGCTTGCAAAACGTGAGAACTAGCAAGATTTCATCGGCCGGAAGTGTAAAACGACGTATCTCGGCCATTTCTCAACGGATTCGTGCGAATCAAGTGTCATACGCGTTTTTAGCGTCTAGAACAGACGGGGACCACGTTTTCGACGCGAAACACTCGCGGATGTCCGAGATATGAGAGTTCTGATACGAATTGAACGAATTCATCGTCCGGAAGTATAACACGGCGTATCTCGGCCATTTCTCAACGGATTCGTGCGAATCAAGTGTCATACGCGTTTGTAGCGTCTAAAACAGACGGGGACCACGTTTTGGCCACGAAACACTCGCGGATGTCCGAGATACGAGAGTTCTTGAACGAATTGAACGAAACGCGGTGCATCGTGCGTTTCGCTTGCAAAACGTGAGAACTAGCAAGATTTCATCGGCCGGAAGTGTAAAACGACGTATGTCGGCCATTTCTCAACGGATTCGTGCGAATCAAGTGTCATACGCGTTTTTAGCATCTAGAACAGACGGGGACCACGTTTTCGACGCGAAACACTTGCGGATGTCCGAGATACGAGAGTTCTGGTACGAATTGAACGAATTCATTGTCCGGAAGTGTAACACGGCGTATCTCGGCCATTTCTCAACGGATTCGCGCGAATCAAGTGTCATACGCGTTTGCAGCGTCTAAAACAGACGGGGACCACGTTTTGGCCACGAAACACTCGCGGATATCCGAGATACGAGAGTTCTTGAACGAATTGAACGAAACGCGGTGCATCGTGCGTTTCGCTTGCAAACCGTGAGAACTAGCAAGATTTCATCGGCCGGAAGTGTAACACGACGTATCTCGGCCATTTCTCAACGGATTCGTGCGAATCAAGTGTCATACGCGTTTTTAGCGTCTAAAACAGACGGGGACCATGTTTTCGACGCGAAACCCTCGCGGATGTCAGAGATACGAGAGTTCTTGAACGATTTGAACGATACGTGGTGCATCGTGCGTTTCGCTTGCAAAACGTGAGAACTAGCAAGATTTCATCGTCCGGAAGTGTAACACGGCGTATCTCGGCCATTTCTCAACGGATTCGTGCGAATCAAGCGTCATACGCGTTTTTAGCGTCTAAAACAGACGGGGACCATGTTTTCGACGCGAAACACTCGCGGATGTCCGAGATACGAGAGTTCTTGTACGAATTGAACGAAACGCGGTGCATCGTGCGCTTCGCTTGCAAATCGTGAGAACTAGCAAGATTTCATCGTCCGGAAGTGTAACACGGCGTATCTCGGCCATTTCTCAACGGATTCGTGCGAATCAAGTGTCATACGCGTTTTTAGCGTCTAAAACAGACGTGGACCATGTTTTCGACGCGAAACCCTCGCGGATGTCAGCGATACGAGAGTTCTTGAATGATTTGAACAATACTTGGTGCATCGTGCGTTTCGCTTGCAAAACGTGAGAACTAGCAAGATTTCATCGTCCGGAAGTATAACACGGCGAATCTCGGCCATTTCTCAACGGATTCGTGCGAATCAAGCGTCATACGCGTTTTTAGCGTCTAAGACAGACGGGGACCATGTTTTCGACGCGAAACACTCGCGGATGTCCGAGATACGAGAGTTCTTGTACGAATTGAACGAAACGCTGTGCATCGTGCGTTTCGCTTGCAAATCGTGAGAACTAGCAAGATTTCATCGTCCGGAAGTGTAACACGGCGTATCTCGGCCATTTCTCAACGGATTCGTGCGAATCAAGTGTCATACGCGTTTTTAGCGTCTAAAACAGACGGGGACCACGTTTTCGACGCGAAACACTCGCGGATGTCCGAGATACGAGAGTTGTTGAACGAATTGAACGAAACGCGGTGCATCATGCGTTTTGCTTGCAGAACGTGAGAACTAGCAAGATTTCATCGTCCGGAAGTGTAACACGGCGTATCTCAGCCATTTCTCAACGGATTCGTGCGAATCAAGTGTCATACGCGTTTTTAGCATCTAAAACAGACGGGGACCACGTCTTCGACGCGAAACACTCGCGGATGTCCGAGATACGAGAGTTCTTGAACGAATTGAACGAATTCATCGTCCGGAAGTGTAACAGAGCGTATCTCGACCATTTCTCAACGGATTCGTGCGAATCAAGTGTCATACGTGTTTGTAGCGTCTAAAACAGACGGGGACCACGTTTTCGACGCGAAAAACTCGCGGATGTCCGAGATACGAGAGTTCTTGAACGAATTGAACGTATTCATCGTCCGGAAGTGTAACACGGCGTATCTCGGCCATTTCTCAACGGATTCGTGCGAATCAAGTGTCATACGCGTTTTTAGCATCTAAAACAGACGGGGACCACGTCTTCGACGCGAAACACTCGCGGATGTCCGAGATACGAGAGTTCTTGAACGAATTGAACGAAACGCGGTGCATCGTGAGTTTCGCTTGCAAAACGTGAGAACTAGCAAGATTTCATCGTCCGGAAGTGTAACACGGCGTATCTCGGCCATTTCTCAACGGATTCGTGCGAATCAAGTGTCATACGCGTTTTTAGCGTCTAAAACAGACGGGGACCACGTTTTCGACGCGAAACACTCGCGGATGTCCGAGATACGAGAGTTCTTGAACGAATTGAACGAAACGCGGTGCATCGTGAGTTTCGCTTGCAAAACGTGAGAACTAGCAATATTTCGTCGTCCGGAAGTGTAACACGGCGTATCTCGGCCATTTCTCAACGGATTCGTGCGAATCAAGTGTCATACGCGTTTTTAGCGTCTAAATCAGATGGGGACCACGTTTTCGACGTTAAACACTCGCGGATGTCCGAGATACGAGAGTTCTTGAACGAATTGAACGAAACGCGGTGCATCGTGCGTTTCGCTTGCAAAACGTGAGAACTAGCAAGATTTCGAGTGCAGCCCAATTGCGCACAAGACCGATTGCGCACGTGCCGATTGCACACGTTCCAATTGCGCACGTCCCGATTGCACACGTCCCGATTGCACACGTTCCGTTTGCACACAAGACCTATTGCACACGTTCCTTTTGCGCACAAGACCGATTGCTCACGTTCCGATTGCACACGAGCCGATTGCGCACGTCCTGAAGCCGATGTCCCGTTTGCACACAAGCACTATTGCGCACGTCCCTTTTGCGCACAAGGCCGATTGCTCACGTTGCGATTGCACACGGACTGTTTGTGCACAAGACTCGTTGCACACGACGATTGCATACGGGCCGGCTGCAACCCGGATCAATTGCACACGGGCGAGTTGCATAGTAAAATGCCAATAAAATAGTGGATGGACAGTGCGTATTTACATTGCGGGCTACGTGTCAACGGCGTGACGTTCATGGACGTTAAATGTAACATAAATAGTGCAGAGTTACAGTGCGGGGCGCGTGGAATATCTGCAGAATCGTTCCCGCGTCAGTCTGAACCATTCATATAGAGAATCACTCGTGAAATCGACTTGTAAAGTTTGAAAATACATGTGACACGTGGGAGCATAACCTGATCCAAGGTGGCCTAAATCGTCCGTCGTTCGGAACAAGGCACAATTTCTTCGAAAATCATCTTTGACATGGTTCTAACTCATTCAAAAGAAACTAAGGAGCACGATTGAATGGTATGTATGGATCGAGTTAGTTTGTTTTCCGGTTATTTTATGAAATGGCTATGTTATTTTTATAAGTAAAGAGGCTCGTCATTAATGAATATAAATCTTTTTAATTTCAGATATCATACTGTATCAACACTGCATTAGCTAATAGTTACTTTAAGGTTTTATGCAAGTGAACTTGGAGACTGGATTATAGAGATGGTTACAGAAGCTATAACGTCTTTGAGTCTACAGGACGCAAAAGAACGCAGTATAGTTCTAAGGACATTCAAGATTAATGCGGTGGTGAATGGCAGGGGCCAAATTTAGGGTGACAAATTGCTCTGAATGCATCATGTGTAAGCAACTAATAAGAATAGACTTAAAGGGTGTGTATGCAATAACATATGAAATGAAATGTATAATTTCAACTTTATTTTTTTTATTTTACTTATAATACAATTATGTCTCAAAATATATATCCTGTTATGGATTATAGAAACGACCATTCACTGCCGGTTGAAGCCAAGACACCTTCTGATCATAATGAAGTCCTGGACGAGGATAGAGATGTTTGAAGCAATTCCGATTCCGCACTACAAATTTGGAAAATAGTAACATAAAGATATTAATAATAAGATTACAGAGAAGACTGCTATCAGAGAATACATTAATATTTTACAAAGTAATAACGTATTTACGTCCTCAATATACCATTGCCCCAATGGAAATCTGTATTTACAGGACACAAAAGAATGCTGTATCCCGGACTAAGCGAATGCAAGATGGTTGCGTTGGGGAACAGCAGGAGCCAATTGTTTCTTTTAAAAGAATGAATCCGAGTGGATTCAATAGTTTCTAACATGCCTGTGCTTGCTGTGCTGCCTGTGCTTGATGTGCTGCCTGTGCTGCCTGTGCTTGCTGCCTGTGCTTGCTGTGCTGCCTGTGCTGCCTGTGCTTGCTGTGCTGCCTGTGCTTGCTGTGCTGCCTGTGCTTGCTGCCTGTGCTTGCTGTGCTGCCTGTGCCCGCTGTGCTTGCTGTGCTGCCTGTGCTCGCTGTGCTGCCTGTGCTGTCTGTGCTTGCTGCCTGTGCTGCCTGTGCTTGCTGCCTGTGCTTGCTGTGTTGCCTGTGTTTGCTGTGCTGCCTGTGCTTGCTCCCTGTGCTTGCTGTGCTGCCTGTGCTTGCTGCCTGTGCTTGCTGTGCTGCCTGTGTTTGCTGTGCTGCCTGTGCTTGCTGTGCTGCCTGTGCTTGCTGCCTGTGCTTGCTGTGCTGCCTGTGTTTGCTGCCTGTGCTTGCTGTGCTGCCTGTGCTTGCTGCCTGTGCTTGCTGTGCTGCCTGTGCTTGCTGCCTGTGCTTGCTGTGCTGCCTGTGTTTGCTGTGATGCCTGTGCTTGCTGCCTGTGCTTGCTGTGCTGCCTGTGCTTTCTGCCTGTGCTTGCTGTGCTGCCTGTGCTTGCTGCCTGTACTTGCTGTGCTGCCTGTGCTTACTGTGCTGCCTGTGCTTGCTGTGCTGCCTTTGCTTGCTGCCTGTGCTTGCTGTGCTGCCTGTGCTTGCTGCCTGTGCTTGATGTGCTGCCTGTGCTTGCTGCCTGTGCTTGCTGTGCTGCAGGTGCTTGCTGCCTGTGCTTGCTGCCTGTGCTGTACTGCCTGTGCTTGCTGTGCTGCCTGTGCTTGCTGCCCGTGCTTGCTGTGCTGCCTGTGCTTGCTGCCTGTGCTTGCTGTGCTGCCTGTGTTTGCTGTGCTGCCTGTGCTTGCTGCCTGTGCTTGCTGTGCTGCCTGTGCTTGCTGCCTGTGCTTGCTGTGCTGTCTGTGCTTGCTGCCTGTGCTTGCTGCCTGTGCTTGCTGTGCTGCCTGTGCTTGCTATGCTGCCTGTGCTTGCTGCCTGTGCTTGCTGCCTGTGCTTGCTGTGCTGCCTGTGCTTGCTGCCTGTGCTTGCTGTGCTGCCTGTGCTTACTGCCTGTGCTTGCCGTGCTGCCTGTGCTTGCTGCCTGTGCTTGCTGTGCTGCCTGTGCTTGCTGCCTGTGCTTGTTGCTGTGCTGCCTGTGCTTGCTGTGCTGCCTGTGCATTCTGCCTGTGCTTACTGCCTGTGCTTGCTATGCTGCCTGTGCAAGCTTCCTGTGCTTGCTGTGCTGCCAGTGCTTGCTGCCTGTGCTTGCTGTGCTGCCTGTGCTTGCTGCCTGTGCTTGCTGTGCTGCCTGTGTTTGCTGTGCTGCCTGTGCTCGCTGCCTGTGCTTGCTGTGCTGCCTGTGCTTGCTGCCCGTGCTTGCTGTGCTGCCTGTGCTTGCTTTGCTGCCTGTGCTTGCTGCCTGTGCTTGTTGTGCTGCCTGTTAGCGGTGCATTTGATTTTGCCCATAACACGCGGTAATTCGACAGTGGCACACGACAGTGCGTTGCTGTGTCACCTATTTTTGGATGCGCCGAGAGTCGCGGATCATATGTTTACCTCGGCGGCCATTGCATTGACCTGCGTCTCAGTAAGAATAAGCATTGTAAACAAATGCGAGTGTGAATCTGGCCGAAGATCGGAGCAGGCTTTGCCTGTTGGAAAGAGGACGGAGCTTGACCCCTCTGCACTTCCCCCAGAATCGCTAAAACGAACACATCTCGTCGAGCTATTTTGCGGGTTTCTAACATCAGAAGTGGGATATAGTGAATTTTACGCGCCTTAGCTGCAAAGCTAATTCTTGATTCATTTTCGTTGATTTTATTGTGCTGTGGATTGTGTCGTGTTGTGTTTCTTTGTGTGCTTTTGTTGGTTTCCTCGTTTTATTTTTTTTTCCCTTTCGTTTTGTTCGGGACGTGATCGGGACACAAAAAAATGGAGAACTCGCGTGCTCCCCCGTCCTTGGAGGACATCATCCGCCAAGTGGTAGCCGAAATTGCAAGAGGCGTAATGCCGGCTACCCCGAAGATTATTAATGCAACGACACCTCCTCTTTTGGATATGGTGCCGCATTTCCGTGGTATATCACTCGTGATTTGACCCCGCAACAGCGGTTGAGTGCCGCCACCCATACGCTTGCGGGTTCTGCTAAAGCATGGTACCAAGAATGGAAAGGGAGACCCCGAACGTGGGAAAAATTCAAGGAGGACTTGTGCGCCATTTTCGGTCCGCAGAAGAAACTCCACGAATGCTTGCTACGGGCGCTGACCTATAACAGCGACGACGCGACCACGTACGTGGAATATGCAAGGAAAAAAGTGGGCTATCTCGAGTAGGCGCGTGTAGCATTTCGACCCGATGAATTGGTGGAGCTGACAATAAGCACAATCACAGATCAGAACGTGCGACAGGTCATGCTGTCCGCGAATTACGCGACGCCATCGGCGCTGATCACGGGCTCGACCAATTTCGTAAAAGAAACGAAACGAAGGGAAAGATTTGCACGCGATGGCGGAGAACGCGCTCCAAACCGACAAGACGGCAGATGCTACCAATGTAATGAGCTGGGACATTAACGGGTGAATTGTCCGAAAAGGAGAAAATTATTACCGCAACGGGAAACGCCCAGGGTAACTAAGTGCAATTTTTGCAAAAAGAGGGGCCATACCGAATCGCAATGTTGGGCGAAGCAGCAAACAGCCCAAAACCATCAAGGTTCGAAGAAACCCGATGCCAACGTGTGCTACTCACAAGGGAACATAGGCAACCCGGAAATTCAAAAAATTCTGAAATTTGGCACACATGTAGTGTAGTCCATCCGTAACACAACGATATTTTTTATTGGTGCCATAACTCGTTTTTAGGGGGTGAAAACACCCTTTGAAAAAAAAACAGATTTTTCTTCTTCGTCAAATATCTCAAGAACGGTAAGAGATATCGGGAAAAAGTTTAATCAAAAACTAAATCGCTTGTTCGCGCCTACGAAACTGCGTTATTTTTTATTTTATTTAATTCATATTTTTTTTGTTACGCCACCCCCTTATCCCCTTTTTTCAAATTTTTGTCTTTTGCTGGCCGCCATGAAATACCTCTTGACACCGTCTTTTCATACCTGTAAATGATTTTTGCGTTAAAATTTTTGTTGGTGTGTATAACCGAATGTTGAAGTGAAAATGCACGCGACATAAGAGAGATTGTAGGGATAATAAGGCGTAGGCGTATTAAAGCTATTCAGAGATGACAATTTAAAATACATCTTTATTATATTATTCTGTACACGGAACAAATACTGTTAAAATTATGGGCTGTAATTGGTACAATAATGATATTCTTCATAGAAATATTTGAAACAAAGGTACTGGCCGCACCACGCACATCGCATAAAAGCTGGCGCTCCACAAATACTACATTTAGGTACGTGCTTTACACTCTTAAAGTAACAGAAATCTACTGGATTTTGGAACTCGCCGGAATGGGTTTCTAAATACCCACTTTTAAACCAAACATATTGGAAAAGATTTGTGAATCTGGGTGAAGAAAGCTGATTATTAATTAACAACTGTAATTTAATTATATTATTGCGTGCATGCAGATTGATATTTTCGTCTAGTAGAATTACATTGTCCGAAAATATCCGTACAAAATTTTTCCAGATTCTGAAACCAAACACATCCAAAGGTTGAAATGCCCGTGATCTTCTTTGGAATGATTGAAAATGTCACTTCTTTGTCGTCTGTAATGAAATTGTAACGAGGAACAAAGTTCACATGTGCGATCATCGGAAAATAATGCAATATACGCGTCATTTAGTGCCATCGACGAGGACAGGCTTATATTCCACAGAGGGCACAAAGATGTTATAAACACGAAATATTAATACATTTGTTATTCATACGATAACTTGGTATAAATACTCCTGTGGGTGTTCTTTTTACGAATAGCTACGCTTACGAGAACAGTCAGTGCACATGGTGTCATTCGAGTAAAAGAAGTGTGGTACGTTAAAACTTCTTCTTCAAAATGCATTTGCATAATGTTGCTAACATAATAAACATGTTAGCCGCAACGTTTCAAATTGCAAGTATAATGCAGACTCCAATGAATTCGAAAGAAGTTGACTTGCACAACGAGCTGTGCGATATTATTGCAAATTTTCAAGATACGGATTGCGTAACGTCAATTGAACATGATTACGTACTTGACTTTGCCGATCCATCGGAACCATATGTTCCGCAATTTGTAGAGTACCTTACGCCTACAGAAACGGAAGAAGATAATTATTATCCTGAAGAGTGTACTGTTGATGACGAAGGAGGAAAAGTCGATATATGCTACAAGAAGAGAGCCGTTGAATTTTGGAAATCCGGAAGAATAACTCATCGGCCGCTTACCAGCGTACAGAGGAACTTTCGAAACGTAAAATCCGTACAGCAGCTACACAGGTGGGCTGCAAGTGTTGAGAAGGGTGCAACAAATGCAGAGAAATTCACATGGATTGCAAAATATGTATTGGAAGAGTTTGAAGTGGATTTTGACAGAAAATCTTTTGTCCATGACATGAATTTGAGATTGTGGGCTTTGGAGGCAAAAGACCTGGTGGACCTACCCGATTTCAAAGCAAATACCTGGTGGATATGGAAATTCAAAAATGTACATGGAATCGTGTATCGGAAGTTAACAACTTTCAAAACGCGATCTACGTTTCAAGGCATTGATTATTTACACAATATCGCAAAATCTTTTGTCGCAAGCATAAGGACCAACATCCCAACTGTCGGAATTGAAGAAATTTATATCGCAGACGAGAGAGGCTTCAACCTCGTAGTTCATTTTGGACGAACATTGTCATAGTCTGGCGTGAAAATGGTGGAAGCAGCGATTCAATCGGTATCCTCTGTGACATACAGTTACACAATCATGCCTACTATTTCGGCAAGCGGACGTCTTCTTTCACCTTTATACATCATTTTAAAGGAGCCCACGGGAACATTTGGTCCGAAAGTTCAGGAAACTTTATTCCGTCCACAAAATATGTATATCGAAGCTTCAAAATCAGGAAAACTCACGTCAGGCCATTTCAAAACTTGGTTCAGCGAAGTATATCTGAAAAATACTAGCGATAACACCATTCTATTACTCGATTCGTGGTCGGAGCACTGTCCAGATCAGTTGAATCAGTTGATTCCAGAAAAGAAAGAAGTGACATTTTTAATCATTCCAAAGAAGATCACGGGCGTGATTCAACCTCTGGATGTGTTTGGTTTCAGAATCTGGAAAAATTTTGTACGGATATTTTCGGACAATGTAATTCTACTAGACGAAATTACAGTTGTTAACTAATCAGCTTTCTTCACCCATATTCACAAATCTTTTCCAATATGTTTGGTTTAAAAGTGGGTATTTAGAAACCCATTCCAGCGAGTTCCAAAATCCAGTAGATTTCGGTTACTTTAAGAGTGTAAAGCACGTACCTAAATGTAGTATTTGTGGAGCGCCAGCTTTTATGCGATGTGCGTGGTGCGGCCAGTACCTTTTTCTGAAACATTTCTATGAAGAATATCATTATTGTACCAATTACAGCCCATAATTTTAACAGTACTTGTTCCGTGTACAGAATAATATAATAAAGATGTATTTTAAATTGTCATCTCTAAATAGCTTTAATACGCCTACGCCTTATTATCCCTACAATCTCTCTTATATCGCGTGCATTTTCACTTCAACATTCGGTTATACATACCAACAAAAATTTTAACGCAAAAATCATTTACAGGTATGAAAAGACGGTGTCAAGAGGTATTTCATGGCGGCCAGCAAAAGACAAAAATTTGAAAAAAGGGGGTGAGGGGGTGGCGTAACAAAAAAAAATATGGATTAAATAAAATAAAAGATAACGCAGTTTCGTAGACGCCAACAAGCGATTTAGTTTTTGATTAAACTTTTTTCCGATATCTCTTACCGTTCTTGAGATATTTGACGAAGAAGAAAAATCTGATTTTTTTTTCAAAGGGTGTTTTCACCCCCTAAAAACGAGTTATGGCACCAATAAGAAATATGGTTATGTTCCGGATGGACTACTCTACATGTGTGCCAAATTTCAGATTTTTTTGAATTTCCGGGTTGCCTATGTTCCCTTGTCAGTAGAACACAAACTGACACCAATACTATTGAGACAGATGATCGTACGACGCTGTTTGATCGACAATGGCGCAACATGTTCCCTCGTGAGAGAAAGTGTTGCCGACCGGGCAAACTGCCAAGTAAACGCGTACACGACGACAATACAAGGACTGTGACGGAACCTGATGGGACGACGAGGCTTCAACGGTGCGGACTTGTCACGGCAGAAAGGAACGAGGCTACAACGAAGGCACCGTGCTTCACACTCGACGTTGCAAACGATTCTCTTAGAGATCTTTTAAGAAAATTCGAGCGAATGTTGACCACTGGCAATCACGTGCGGTCCGTAAGTACGGCGGAACTCAAAATAATTACTCAGGAGAACAAGGTAATAAATTACCACCCTTACCGTCTGTCACTTTCGGAACGGGAGAAATTAAGGGAGATCATAGATGACCTCATAAGTAACGGCATAATACGCGAAAGCAACTCGCCGTTTGCAAGCCCCGTTATCTTAGTGAAAAAGAAAAATGGAGAGGACCGTCTGTGCGTGGATTTCGGGGCGTTAAATAGAATTACGGTTCAAGACAGATACCCTTTACCACTAATCGACGATCAATTGGATCGTTTGGTAAAGGGTAGGGTATTTACTACGATAGACATGGCCGCGGGATTTCACCAAATACCCATTGCCGCCGATTCAATTTGTAAAACTCCCTTTGTTACCCCCGACGGGCATTATGAGTATATCCGTATGCCCTTCGGCCTTTGTAATGCGCCCGCTGTCTTTCAGAGAGCCATTAACGCGGCTCTAGGCAACCTAAGAAATAGCATCGCATTAGTCTATATGGACGATATTTTTATCCCATCGCAAACGGTCGAGGAAGGGCTACAGAGTTTAGAGCGCGTGTTGGAGGTATTGGACAAGGCAGGATTCACGTTAAACATCGCAAAATGTAAATTTTTTGAAACTTCGATCAATTACCTGGGTCGAGAGATATCATCCGAAGGCATAAAGCCAGGCAAAGAAAAAGTTAAAGCCCTAGTAGAATCACCAGTTCCGAACAATGTGAAGCAGATAAGACAATTTATTGGCCTAGCGAGTTATTTCCGGAAGTTTGTACCTGAATTCGCGGTGCGAACGGCGTGCTTGACCAAATTAACAAAACATAATGAGCCGTGGGTATGGGGTAAAGAACAGGAAGAAGCGCGATCGTACATCATAGACAAACTGAGTACACACCCTTTGCTCGTAATATTCGACCCAACGCGAGATACGGAGCTCCACACCGACGCTAGTTCCTTTGGATATGGTGCAATCCTCTTCCAAAGAGTGGAAAAGGAACTACGCGTGGTCGCATATTTTAGTCATCGTACCAGCCCAGAGGAATCGCGCTATCATTCGTATGAACTAGAGACACTCGCGATTGTGAACGCACTGAAATACTTCCGCGTATATCTGCTTGGTATGCAGTTTAAAATTGTCACCGACTGTAATGCCATTAAGGCTACGCAAAACAAAAAAGATTTATTACCACGCGTAGCTCGTTGGTGGATATTTCTACAAGACTTTTCCTTTGATCTTGAATATAGGAAAGGCAAATACGTAGAGCACGTGGATTATTTAAGTAGAAATCCGTGTAAAAACTATCGCGTAAACGTAATTTGTGAGGGCTCCTGGCTAGAAATCGCGCAGATAAATGATGAAGAAACGCAAAACATGATCGAGCGGGTAAAGTCGAACGAAACTGTTATTACGGATTTCGAGCTAAGAGACGGTATACTGTGTCGAAAAACACTCCAGGACACAGGCCGAGTGATCTACCGAAGTTTTGTCCAGAAGGGAAGCCGCCTTGGTTTGTTGCGTCTGTACCATGACGAAAACTGTCATGCAGGCTTTGAAAAAACATACGACCGCATCGCGAAAAAATACTGGTTCCCAAAAATGCTAAGATTTGTCCGTAAGTACATCGATCACTGCATTATTTGCGTAGTATGCAAACGACTGACCGGATCGAAACAAGGGAAATTGCACCCAATTGAAAAGAAGCCTTTCCCCTTCGACACGATACACTGTGACTGTGTCGGTCCATTTGAAAAAACGAAAGATGGATATGAACACCGCCGTATAGTTAGCAGACAACTATCACCGATTTCGCTTATTTTGGTCCCAATCGTTTACGATAGTTTACGCAAGTTTACGCAATCGATTTCAGAGTTTACGAAATCGTAGTTTGCCCGTAATTAACAATTTCGAGAATGGGGTAATGTAGGTCTTGCAAGCGCCGCCAGTGGCCGAAAGCAGAAGCTGACCAGATGCGGAACCAGGCGAAATATCTTTTACGTATCTCGTGTGCAACGGTCTCAATCGTTTACGAATAGTTTTCGCAAGCTGCTGTATCAATTTCGGAGTTTACGAAATCGTATTTTGGCCGTAATTAACAATTTCGGGAATGGGGTAATGTAGATCATGCGAGCACCTCCAGTAGCCGAAAGCAGAAGCTGACCAGATGCGGAACTTGGCAAAATAATTTTGACGTATCTCGTGTGTAACGGTCTCAATCGTTTACGAATAGTTTTCGCAAGGTGCTGTATTGATTTCGGAGTTTACGAAATCGTATTTTGGCCGTAATTAACAATGCTGTGGATAATTTGTTGGCGTAACGCTCGGTCTATATTAATGAAGGAAGCTACTCTAATTGTCCGACGTTTCGGTCAGTGTATCTGACCCTTCTCAAGGACTGTGAAATCTGTGTAAATGAAGAAACGAAAGAAAAGAACATCAAGGCTAGAATCTATGAACATAAAAGAAATAAATATGGGCCGGAGGAACAGTACACCGCACTCACCAAACACATGATCGATAACGATCACCTTTTTAATTTTGAGGAAACATCCATTTTGCATACAGAGACTAACTACCATCGTAGACTGCACCTAGAAACATTTGAGATAATAAAACACCACAAAAGCGTTAATCTCAGATATGAAAAACCAAGTATTGCAGAATTTTATTCATCGTTCTTTACCTGCAATGATTAGTAACTGGTGCTTCATGTTTCTCTGTTCTCGTAACAGAGCGATTAATAATCTGCCAGTCTCTAACCAGCATCAGCTGTTGGTCTCAATGTTTTGACAGATTTTATAACCTCACTGTCAATCATGGATAGTTTGGTTAGTTTGATGGCCCCGGTACGACTCCATATTGGATCGCTCTGGGTGAGCTAAATGACATCTTACGACTAAATAGGTGAACCTCCGTGAGCTCTTTTTATGTTCAAACTGATTTCAAAAGCGGCAATGTAAATAATTTTGAATGCCTCCCTCAATCTGTCCTTTGTGTCCTTCATCTCCACGTTATGACCGCGACTTGCTTGTAACCGGCACAGTCGCTAGAAACATCTCGTTGAAACCTCATGTAAGTAGCGTCACTGTCTTTCCTTATAAATATAGTTTCAGTTTGCTATTTTTCTTTCATCTATTTTTATAATTTAGCTTCTTTCAATTTTGATAATATCTATTAATTATAAGACGTAAGTCGGTTTCTTGCATTAGTTTATTGCCTCTTTGATCATTATTACATATTACAATTCTTTTCTTTCGTTTCTTCATTTACACAGATTTCACAGTCCTTGAGAAGGGTCAGATACACTGACCGAAACGTCGGACAATTAGAGTAGCTTCCTTCATTAATATAGACCGAGCGTTACGCCAACAAATTATCCACAGCATCTTTTGACACGGTCAACTAAAACAAACAACACGTAATTAACAATTTCGGGAATGGGGTAATGTAGATCTTGCGAGCGCCTCCAGTGGCCGAAAGGAGAAGCTGACCAGATGCAAACTCTAGCGAAATAATTTTGACGTATCTCGTGTGTAATGGTCTCAATCGTTTACGAATAGTTTTCGCAAGCTGCTGTATCGATTTCGGTGTTTACGAAATCGTATTTTGGCCGTAATTAACAATTTCGGGAATGGGGTAATGTAGATCTTGCGAGTGCCTCCAGTGGCCGAAAAGAGAACCTGACCAGATGCAAACTCTGGCGAAATAATTTTGACGTATCTTGTGTGTAACGGTCTCAATCGTTTACGAATAGTTTTCGCAAGCTGCTGTATCGATTTCGGAGTTTACGAAATCGTAGTTTGCCTGTAATTAACAATTTTATAATCGGCTATCGCGCAGCGTTGATTTGCTCGCAAGCGCCGACGTTTCCCGAAGGGAGAAGCTGACCAGATACAGAAAGTGGCGAAATAACCTTGACGTATCTCGTGTGTAATGGTCTCAGACGTTTACGAATAGTTTACGCAAGCTGCTGTATCGATTTCGGAGTTTACGAAATCATAATTTGCCCGTAATTAACAATTTCAGAATCGGTTATCGTGCAGTGTTGATTTGCTCGCAAGCGCCTCCGTTGGCCGAAGGGAGAAGCTGATCAGATGTATACCCTGACCAAGTTGTTTTGACTTTTGACGTATCTCACGTCTTCCATCGACAAGTAGTACAAGAAAAATATTGTATCGTGGAATTGAGCAATGGGTTGCAAGTGATTTCAACCTGTTGGTTAAATGCCAACAAAAGTGTAAGCAAATGGCCAGGCCACGTCAAGTCGCTGAACAAATTAGAGAAATTAATAATTTCCGAGGCTTTATCTCAAACCTCGTGAGAGGATTGTGCAGTTATTAGCGTTGCTTTGGGTCGACTGGTATGTATAGTGGATATTATTAATAATGTGTGTATGTGTTTATATATAATATAAATGTCTATATTTTTTATACCTAGAAGACCTGTTGATGTCATAATAATAAACAATTATAAACTTTGTAGATGATTGAGTATGGGCCCAAAAAAAATTAAATGAGGCACAGGACACATCTGATGTTTTCTATTCGGATGAGCTCTTGGAATATGAGTTAGCTGCGGCCTTAAAAAACCGAAGGAGGGCTACGGTTAAAAGGGTCATATCCTCGGAAGAAGAGAGTATGGAGTCCATATCTAAAAACCCAAGAAAAAATCAACATATGACGACACATTCACAGACGAGCGGAGAGTACATTAACCAATCTACTAATTACACCCGTAATGCTTGAACCCTTATTCGATTCATCAACACCTGGGGGTTTGACGTTCATTGCATATGATGAGAATGAACCCCCTACCGCTGTTTACATAGCCATGGAGGTAAGCTTCGTATTATTGGAGTGTATTCATAATAATCATGATTATTGCAAATGTCTCTCATCTTTTTCCAATATCCCTTAGCTACTGAAATTATTGCAGCTTAAGGCAGTGCCTGTGGAAACTGGGAGCATCATCCTTACACCTCAGAAATTGGTAAATAAAACAAAAAACCATTCATATCAATGTTTCTACCTTCTGTTTTACATATTTTAGGATTTCGAAAATGTGTTTACAAAATGCTGTCTACGATATCTTTACAAATAAAGGATCTGTACACAAAAGTCGATTTTTTGTTGGAGTCCAAAAATTAAAATGCCGAAGTTGATGAGGACGAAACATCCGAAAATGAATTGCAGCGGGTTCCCATAGTGCAAAGTATGGATGATTTGGCCTCATTTGAGCCCAAACTTCAACAGCCTGAATTAAAAAAAAAATTGGTAATTATTTTTTAATCACATGTTCCTCTAAAGTACCATTATTGCTCTACAACGAAAAAAGTAATATCTTTCGTGGTACAAAATATAATAAAAACCATCTATAACATTTCCTCCCAACAGCTGAGGTTTCGTGAACATGTTGTTGTCAGCATCAAAAGCATTGAAGTCACGCCACTGCTCTATTGTGTATAATGCCTATTCAGATGAATGTTTGTACTATTACAGTTTCTTTGGGCGTGGGCGTGGGCATGGGCATGGGTAAAGGTAAAGGATATATAAGGATAGGTTTGGTGCATGTCCGCGAGAGAATCATTATTTCATGTTTTTACGTTAATTCCACAATACTCTTTCTCGCCTATGAAGGAATCAATACATGGTGTTTTTTTGTGTTGAATTCACATCTCTCTCGCTATAACTATCAATTTTATTGGTTCATATTGATCTGCAATACTCTTTTGCTTTCACAATATTTCTATTATAACTTATATTAATTAGTTGCTGTTTTGATCTGCCTTTTTCAGATTCGTCGACTTAAATATTGTTGGCCCAGGTAAGCTGACTATGTGCGTAGCAGCTGTAATATCCCGAGTACTTGCAGACGGAATCGCAGTAAATTTCATTTGGCAGGGCCGCTTGCAGAAGCAAAGCTTTCAAAAATTGCGGACTGCGAACTTATTCCAAAGTATTTTCCTACAGATATACATTATTAATAATCTTTTAATAATCACTAATATTCTTTTATTATTTTATAGTAGTCTGTATGCCCGTTGGCAATAATAAGTTGAAAAAGGCGGAAGTAAATGACGTCATTGGCATGTGGTTCACTCAAGCAAAAACGAGAATTGAGCGAAAAATGAAATCTTAATAAATAGAATTGAGACTAGGTTAAGATTTTGTTATATTTACTATTATATTTAGTGTAGTTTTTATAATTACTGTTATATTTAATATAAATATTTTATATGTACTTTTATATTTAGTGTAATTTAATATTTCATTAATAAAAATAATATATTGTAAAACAAATTTCCTTGAATTATTCATAATGTAAAACAGAATCGTATGTAGGATATAATATTGAATGAATATTCTTAGGACCATGATGCAATATTCTGTGTCATCTTCCTGCAATATTCCCGCAAATTTCGAGGGGGCTGACATAGGAATATTGCAGCAATATTCCTACAATACTCCGACAATGTGACCTGCAAGGGTCAGCATTGCAAAGTAATATTTATGCTACATGCCAACAAAATTCCTTGCTGTCGTGAAATTTACAATTTCAGAATCGGCTATCATGCAGCTTCTCCCTTCGGCCAACGGCGGCGCTTGGGAGCCAATCGACGCTGCACGATAGCCGATTCTGAAATTGTTAATTACGGCCAAAAACGATTTCGTAAACTCCGAAATCGATACAGCAGCTTGCGAAAACTATTCGTAAACGATTGAGACCATTACAAACGAGATACGTCAAAATTATTTCGCCAGGTTCCGCATCTGGTCAGCTTCTGCTTTCGGCCACTGGCGGCGCTTGCAAGACCTACATTACCCGATTCTCGAAATTGTTAATTACGGCCAAAATACGATTTCGTAAACTCCGAAATCGATACAGCAGCTTGCGAAAACTATTCGTAAACGATTGAGACCATTACAAACGAGATACGTCAAAATTATTTCGCCAGGTTCCGCATCTGGTCAGCTTCTGCTTTCGGCCACTGGCGGCGCTTGCAAGACCTACATTACCCGATTCTCGAAATTGTTAATTACGGCCAAAATACGATTTCGTAAACTCCGAAATCGATACAGCAGCTTGCGAAAACTATTCGTAAACGATTGAGACCATTACACACGAGATACGTCAAAATTATTTCGCTAGAGTTTGCATCTGGTCAGCTTCTCCTTTCGGCCAATGGAGGCGCTTGCAAGACCTACATTACCCGATTCCCGAAATTGTTAATTACGGCCAAAATACGATTTCGTAAACTCCGAAATGGATACAGCAGCTTGCGAAAACTATTCGTAAACGATTGACACCGTTACACACGAGATACGTCAAAATTATTTCGCCAGGTTCCGCATCTGGTCAGCTTCTGCTTTCGGCCACTGGCGGCGCTTGCAAGACCTACATTACCCGATCTCGAAATTGTTAATTACGGCCAAAATACGATTTCGTAAACTCCGAAATCGATACAGCAGCTTGCGAAAACTATTCGTAAACGATTGAAACCGTTAGACCGGGCTGTTCCACCTCTGGGTAAAGTGTCACGTAGCGAAGTTACCAGATAAAACTAGACAAAAGTAAATCTTGCGTTGTTCCACCTTTCGGTAAAATTTATCCTCCTGGTAAATGAAGCTACCTGACGGATAAATTACACCGTGCCGAATCCACCGTGTAAGCCACTACCTAACAGATAAATATATGGTGGGGGTAGAAAGTGCACGCAGTGGGAGGTAGAAGTCTTATATCTCTCGTTCGTATAGTAAGTAGTTTGCTTTGGTTGGGTTAGGTCGTTTTCGCAAACTACATATTAAAAATATTTCAGTTTTCAAAAGTAGAAGTAAATCTTCAAGATAACCGGGTGTTATATCGAGACGACGATGAGGATGAATGCATAGAAGAAATTATAGTGGTTATTCGGAAACCGTATACTGTTCGTCCGCGTCCAAACTTTGTTAACCAATATACCGACTCCGAGTTTGCAAGGCAGTTATACCTACATATCAAATATTTTACAAATCAATTAATTACAAATAATTAATTGACAATTTCATGTAAGACTATGTGACGATTTACTTAGAAGATTTGTAACATTTATTTGTGTAACAGTAAGCAATCTATGCATACACAAGCATATTTTTACAATATTGACATAATTATGAAATAGCAACGGTCTGGGTTAGGATTAGGTTAACAACAGGAAATCAAATAATTTTAAATAATTTCTTTATTTAACAAAAATATTTTATTAGGCAGAATTATAACGAATAGCATCAATAAGACGGCCCCCCCCCCCCTAGACAGCAAGGAATATTGCGGGAATATTGCCTGAAAATTACAACCTTGCGCAATATTGCTAACGTTGCACCAATATTGCAGTAATATTGCAATGTCAGGGTAAAATACGCAATATTGCAATAATGTTGCAGTGACATATGTACATTGTAACTTATTAAATGACATTTTTCAGACTCGTCGACTTGTAAATGTCACGGGACCGTGCAAGTTGTCCACATGTTTATCCGCAATCACGGTCCGACTGATTGCAGGCGAAGTCGCTGTCGATTTTAGCTGGAAGGGACGCCTGCAGAAGCAATGCTTTCATAAATTAAGGACGGCGAATTTGCTCCAAGTACGTATCTTACATATATACCCGGAAACCGACAAATATTGCTGAAATATTATATAAATACATTATTAATAATCTTTTCCCTAATAATCATTCATTATTTTATAGAAGTCTGTATGGTCGCGTCGGCCAAAATAAATGGAGGGAAGCTGATATCGAGGACGGAATTGCGAAGTGGTTGATGCAAGCGAAAACAAGAATACACCGCGCAAAGTGAAAATAGAAATAAAATGTAATTTAAGGATAGGTTAGGGTTTTATTATTATTTCTTGTTGTATGTTTTAATTCATAGTATAATAAAAATAGTATTTGTATTCTAAAATATATAAAATTTCCCTCAATTATTTCCATAAAGTGAAACCATAATCATATGCAGCATGCAATGTTGAAGGAATATTATAGGGACCTTGACTCAATATTGCAAGTAAGATTCCTGCAATATTTCACGCAAGATTTCTGTAATATTCCGCAACGTTGCAAAGAAGCGGATATAGAATTATTCCTGCAATTTTCCTGCAATACTCCGGCAATCTCACTACAAGGTTAAGGCAATGCGAAATCATATTCATGCAATATTCCTGCAATATTTTTTGCTGTCCGGGCCATTACGTTTATCGTACACTGGTTTAAGTTTTTGTTTTCAAATCATGCGGGTTAACGCAGAATAGTGTATATGTGCCATCTGGTGACTAGACAAGTCGTCAAAAGGTCTGGATAACTACCAAGAGGATAAAATATGGATGGAACAACCCATGTTTAAGGCCGGGTTGTTCCACCTCTCGGTAAACTGTCAGGTAGCGAAGTTACCAAATAAAAACTAGACAAAAGTTACCTTGCGTTGTTCCACCTTTGGGTAAAATTTATCCTCCTGGTAAATGAAGCTACCGACAGGATAAACTATCCGGTCGCGAATCAACCGTGTAAGCCGCTAACTAACAGATAAATATGTGGTGGGGGTAGAAAGTGCACGCTGTGTGAGGGGTGGGAGGTGAGAGGTAGAAGTCATATCTCATTCGTATATGGAGTATATAATTTGCTTTCGTTGAGTCAGATCGTTTTCGCAAAGTACGCTAATAAAATATTTAGAGTTTAAAAAATGGAAATGAATCTCCAAGATGACCGAGTGTTGTATGGCGACGACGATGAGGAGGAATGCATACAAGAAATTGTATTGGTTATTCGGAAACTGTATCATATACCGTTCGTCGGCGTCCAAATTTTGTTGAATTATATAATGACTCCGAGTTCGCAAGGCGTTTTCGGTTCCGCAAACAAACTACCTTGAACATTTTGGCACTTGTGGAAAATAATATAAGGAGCAGGACGGACAGGTAAATATTGAATGTATCTTTCTTTTATAAGGTTATTTTATAAAATGCATGCCGAAATTAACAATTGTGTACTGTATTAGCTGACAATTTACATTTTAAAGCCTATTAAAAGATTGTGCAAATATCCGATATTACGATAAAAATCGGATTATGATATTTGCTAATTAAGGTCACGATATCTATATATGCAAAGATAATCGTGATTAATATATGTATATATTTTTCTTTCAGAAATCATGCTGTGTCGCCATTGCTGAAATTGCTCTTGACATTGCGTTTTTATGCCTCCGGAACGTTCCAGATGGCAATTGGTGATTTTGGCAGCATCCACAATTCGACAGTGTGCCGCATAATCAACCAAGTTACCGAAGCATTAGCTGCATTGCGGCTCTAATTCATTATAATTGAGCTACCGGTTACAAATTACGACTTTATGCTAATACAAACCCAATTTTGTGAGAGCGCTCGCTTTCCTCGAGTGGCTGGTGCTATAGATTGCACTCACATTAAAATACAATCACCAGGTATTGATTATATTTACGAATTATAAGTGTATGTACATTATTGTCATATTGCTTTTATTGATAGGCGGAGACGAAGCTGAAACGTTCAGAAACAGAAAAGGAATATTTACCATAAATGTTCAGGCTGTTTGTGATAGCAAATTTAAAAGTCAAATAAACAAAAATAAACAACGAAATAATTTAACTCGGAATAACACAATAAATAAAGTATAGTTTAAGAAGAAATGTAAGAAAAACTTTATTTTTTAAGCGAGAAAGCACGTCGGTAGTCGTTGGAGTCGCAAAGAAGAAGATGGAGAAGGAAGAAGCGTAACAACTATCGTCTTAGCAACCAATTCCCTTATTTTATTATTTCTTTTATTATAATAAATCAATGGGCAATCAATCAATCATATAAGACGGTCTCCTTTTACATTTATCGTACACTGGTTCAAGTTTTCGTTTTCAAATCATGCGCGTTAACGCAGAATAGTGTATATGTGCCATCTGGTGGCTGGGTAAATCGTCATAAGTATGGATAACTTTACCGAGAGGATAAAATATGATGGAACAACCCATGTATAAAAGTAGCCGGTAAGTGCTGGGTAGGGCTTATCCTCTAGGTAGCTACCGGACAGATATCCTGATATTTACCGAGAGGTGGAACAACCGGCCTATGTCTATTTGGAAAAAACAAAAAATGAGCAAGTATTATATTTTTACATCCAGCATGAACAATTCCCAAAGGAAAGCAATTTCGATATGTATTAACAATTAACCTTCACTACCTCTAAAACAAAAAATCATGTGTAATTTGAATGCGTTTGATAATATTTTTTACTTTATTCACCGACGAGATATTCTTAAAGACTGCCAGCGCCTGTGTTAAACAGCGGCCCGCAAATGGGGGCTGGATGGGGTCTGAGGAGGCGCTGAGGTCTCTTGGCGGCGTCGGTTGGCATCGGTAATTGGAGCTAGTACCGTAGGTAATAGACAAACATAGAACGTTGACATTACCTATTGTGTAACTGCTTAAAACGTAATGAGATTTTATTTTATAATTTTATTTCACCCTCACCTTTGTAATCGACACTTCACAGATGCATACATAATTAAAGAGTAATTAGCACGTGATTTAAAAATAACATCAATTTCTTTCGCTACTTTGCAATATCTGTTTAATATATCAAAACAGTTCGTTGCGTCTCGGATCAACTTTTCATGCGGCCCCGGGCTGCCCCCATGTGCATTCGAGTTCAAATTGGTACGCGGCTGCATGTTTTGCAACAAAACGAAAAACTTGTTTAAATAGACCAATGAAAGCGTAAGAATCGATTAGTGTATTGCGGAAAATATCGAGTGCCCGGGGAAACGGTGCAATATTTATGGATGTTCGGTCACGTTTGACTTCGTTTATCTTGGCTTGTCTCGGAAACGGTCAATAGATCACAACCGTGCAAGGTATCGCTGTGAAGCTCTCGACAAGATCTGTTCGAATATACGAAGAACATTTTGCATTGTTTTAAGCTAAACATTTTAAACATTCTTTACCAAATTCGTTGTGTTGCACTAACAGTTGCCGAGATAGACTGACAATGAGTTAAACACGGCAGAACACCCGCATGAAATAAACGCTTAGAAACCATACTTGACTAGCTCAACTTTACTCTCCAATCTGCAAGTCTTAGTCCTACACTCCTACTCAACTGACAACTCAATCGAATTTGAGCCTACCCGATTTTTTTATGTAATTGCTCATTAGTCGTTTTTATAAGAATATAAAATAAAGTTTACATCCGCAGCGCAGGACGCTATATATTAAAACGGTCGGAGAATTTCTGCTGTCAGTGCGTGACTTCCACAACTATTTTATTTATCGTTTCAGAAGAAATATACCTGTTGCATGATGCAGTAAAATTAGACACTAGAATTTATGGCAGATTAGTCATTTTTACTAAAAATTGGAAAGGATTCGGAAAAATAGGTGTGCGCAATGATGTTATTTAGAAAAGTTGCTAGATTCTTTTTTATAGTCTAAATTTTAAATTGACGATCTGAATGTGTGGGTATCGGGTAAAGCTTGTAATCGGAAATCAAATTCGCTTTTTTATTTTTACGCACGTGTGTCCTACAATCATATACATTTGTACAATGTACATACATCCGTGGCTGACTGCCTCGTGAGTCGTGCGTCGTCACCTCTCTCCCCCCTTCACTCATCGCGACGCTTATGTTTTTCGCCGGACGCGCGCCGAGGCTCGGGCCCGGGCCGGCGATACACGGCAAGGGACTGGTGTGGCGTGTGTGTCACTTCCCACAGAATGTTATTCAACGTACAAAAAATATTAATTTTTTCCTTTCTAAAAACTGAGGATTACGGAGATAAACGGATTTTAGATTTGTTTTCAGCGCCTCAAAGTCTGAAAATTAACCAACAGATGCCCCTATGTAATAAAATACATGTTCGGCCTCAGCATTACGTCATCAGGGGCGCGTAGGCAAGCCGGGGCAAACCAATTCAATGGTTTCACATTGCCCTCATCGATTGATCGGTTCGCCGCCGTACGAAAAAAAATGTAGGGTGTTGGAGACTTATTCTAATGTTGGAGGATCGGTGTAGCTTGCTCGGGCCGATCCGCGACTGTCTGTCTGAACGGGTGAACGAGAAATCATTGGTGGTTGGAGATTCATTCTAGACTTGGAGAATCGGTGTTGAACCACCCTCTTTTCGGTGCGATCACTCCTTCCGTCTGTCCTCGATCCCTGGTATACCCGGTGAACGCAGGGTGCCGAAAACGAGGACGTAACAATTTTTGCAGTCCATGTTACTTCCAGTCACCAATATGGGGCCAGAACAATTTAGTGCTCAGGTCATTCTTGATAATATAATATAGGCAATGAACCTGTAAAATGAAGACATTTATTACATTAAAACTTCATACCAAATCCAATGCCCTGAACAGGGACCAACCCACCATAGCAGCAACAAAATTTTACATTTGTTTCCAACACCAAGTTGAACAGCGGAATCAGGAAAAGAATCGTATACATAATGTATAATGTAGGATTGCCCTCTTCTGGGTTGAGAATGGAATGAATCAATATATTTCAACCCTTACATGTTTCTGTTACGTCCCAGCGTAACTTTTAACTTATTAGCCTAGTATTTTTCTTGTTCTTGCTACTCCGATCTCCGGTTGCGCCTATACTTGTATATTACGGCCTGTGCCTATCGCAGCCGGCGTACCGTTAGAGTATTAGAGTTAAAATCATGTCATTTTCCTTCTACTCCGGGCTTCGTATGCGCCTATACTTGTATATTACGGCCTATGCCTAGCGCATGCGTGGTACCGTCGAGCGGTAACTTCAAGTAGAATATTCCTCGCCTTGGAATCACCGTCGTCCCCACCCAATACACCGACTCATGACAATATATATATAGTATAAGGAACGAATGCGTGTACGCGGTATGCAAGTGTGAGTGTATAGACTTAAGGTTAGCGACGAGTTTCCGCTTAAGAATATTGTTTATCCTTTTCTCTTTCTTTTCATTTATTAATTGCGCCACTGTTAGGCATCGCTGCAGGACAAGACTATTTTTCGTTATCATCAATCCCACCGAAGCGTGCGCTTAAGAGTTACTAAGTTCCTACGTGCCGAGATCGACTTGCACTCATAATAAAATCTGTTAATCAGAGAGAGAAACTAACGAACAAAACCAGCGTCTCGTTTTACATGGCCAGCCGAATGTTTGTATATACCGTCGACCGCTATGTACCCGATTCTGTGAGAGGGGCCTAAATACTATCTCTGAGCCGGCCTAGGAACCATCTCGAGACGCGACCGTCGTCGCAGTTGGCTGTATAGTCGCGAGGTGCGTAGTCCTCTGTCCGAGGAATATCTTAGTTTATTCTTTGTGAGCTAATCTGTGCAAATTCTTGCAGTTTAATCAGAGACTCATTACTCCTCGTTAAATCGTAGTGTTAAAATCTAGCTATTAAAAAAGAGCAAGGACTCATATTTCTTTTGGTTTTCTTTTTGGTTTCGAATTTTAATCTAGAGCGCGAATAGTGCGATCCGCGTTATTTCCAGCACGTGGTCGGCGAATCGCGCCGAGCCCGTTAGCATATAAGTTTCATTTATAAAGATCATTATATTATTATTATTATAAGTAACACTTCCACATAAGTCTTCTCTCGGTGAGGAATTGGTATTGTATTTAGACTGATTTAAACATCTAGAGCGGTCTGAGGGGTCTCTTCGCGAGTAACATCTACAGCTCCGATAACACGGGAGCTTAGGCCATCTCAAGCCTGATCGTACATTAATACCATTTTACGATTCGAAGGTACTCGTCGTAATAAACCATACGAATTTCTACCGACATACAACCGAACTGAGAGCGAGCGTAAGAGCGAGAGAAGCACAGCGAGCGACATACCATCGAGCGAGCGTGAGCGTGAGAGAGAGAGAGAGAGAGATCAAAGATTGTCTGAGCGTTTCCAGCAGCACGGTAAGAATATTCCAATTACCAGCTAGATCATGATTTCTGGCCCGACTCTTGCCCCCAGTACATGTATTACGGGAATCCTAGGGCAATAGTTGTAGAGGCGATCTCGTAACCGTGTGCTCTGAGCGCTGGGCGATCGGAACTGTTTAATTCTACAAGGAATCTCTGTACCATTCATATAACGAATATCACGCGCAATACGAGCTGCTTCGTTCAACCCACGATTATACCGCGCCTTGCATACCGGCGAATTGTACTACCGAACATTGCGTAATAGTTAGTCTTTCCGTTCCTTATTATATCAATACTCCGATACAAACAAAACCTCGTAACCATTGTTAAAACGTGGAATTGGCGTTAGAAGCGGGATACACTTTCTTTCTGTATATATATATCTCTTACAGTTATATTACTTCTTTATACCCACTTCTAACCGCGGAACTGGTGTCAGAAATCTGCTTTTTCAACTCAAGTCGTCTTTGTATCTGTTTTTGCCCGGATGCAGTGGGCGAAACGAGCGCGCGTCGACGTAGCGGCGGGTACGCGGTCGCGAGGAGGACGCGGAATTCGCAAGAGGAAGGCGATTGACGAAACACCCACAAATTGTTCTTAAGGCTATATTTTGTTTAAACACTCAACTTTCACACCACAGACTAAACACGTCACGATATAAGCTTTGGAAGGCGGTAGCGAGTACAGGTAAGGCACGGTAAATTAAAGCTGAAGAAGCACAAGCGCACGGCAGGCCAACTCGCCGTTAAGTATTCAAAACGCAAAAACTGAACAGGCAACACACAGGAAACACACACGCAGAGGGAAGCTACACGGGCACTCCCCTCTCCGAGGTGACGTACGCAACCACCGCCCTTCCAGAAGGACTTATCGCGGCGGCACCGGCGGCAATTCATTTTGGCGGGTCTTCTGGAAGAGCGGTGTTTACAGTCGAGCCGCTCAGCTGACGCTCAGGCGGTCACCCGCGATTGGCGGGCCGAAGCGACGGAGCGCCGCGCGATTGGCACCCGGACCGTTAGGCTGGCGATCGCGATTCGCTCGGGCTGAGCAGCGCAGCCCGGCGCCCCCCAGCGCGGGAAGTCCGAATTTAATCGCCGTCTCCAACATTCCGCCCGCCTCGCCGCAAGAGTGCGGCGACGATGCCCAATTCTCGGAAGCGCGCGATATCGTGGAAGCCCCTTCCCGGGCAGGCCGCATTCCCCGCGAGGGCCGGTGTCGACAAGCGTCAGTTAGAGTCACGACCCGCTCCGAGCGAGGGTAAACAAAGGCCGCCGCCTGAAGGCGGTGCAACGGCGCGACAAACGAGCCACCAAGGCGAGGCATCGGTGCCCTGGAAGGCGGAGTGCCTCCGCGAGTGCGCTGGAAGACGCGATACAGGCCCGACGCCCGAGCGGAGGTACCGCGAGTTCGCTCGGAGTCTCGCGGAAGGCAACGGATCCAGAAGGCTGCTACCGGCCGGAAAGTGAAGCGGGGCCGCGCGAGTCCCCCGCGTCGTTATCGCTCGCGGGAAAGAAAACGAGCTTTGCGATGGGCCGCTTGAGCTCGGTTGTGGCCGTCTTGATGGTGACGACTCGCACATGCCCATCCTCGCCAGGATGCACAGCCGTAATTCGCCCAAGCGGCCAACGAGTCGGTGCGGTGCCTTCATTTCGGAGGAGGCAAAGTCGTCCGACCGCTACTGGAGACGAGACGGTCCACCATTTGGGGCGCTGTTGAAGGGAGTGCACGTACTCGCTCGACCACCGGTTCCAGAAATGGTCGCGCATCTTCTGCAGCAGTTGCCACCTCGTCAAGCGATTACTTGGCATGTCAACGCAGCTTGGTTCCGGGACCGCGTTGAGGGCGGTACCGATGAGAAAATGGCCCGGGGTGAGGGCCGCGAGGTCCTCCGGATCGTCTGACAAAGCGCCCAACGGGCGGGAATTTAGGCAGGCTTCCACCTGCGCCAGGAACGTGCTCATCTCCTCAAAGGTGAGTGTCGCGTCCCCGATCACTCGCCGAAGGTGGTGCTTCATGGACTTTACAGCCGCCTCCCAGAGCCCGCCGAAGTGGGGGGCGGCCGGCGGGTTGAAGTGCCAGTGTATGCCGTCCGCGGCAAGGCGCTCGGTGAGGGCGCGCCTCTCGGAGCTCCGGCTGGCAAAGAAGGCTCGCAACTGGGCATCGGCTCCCACGAAGTTCGACCCGCAATCGCTGTACAGGTCACTACACAGTCCTCGACGGGAGACGAACCGGCGGAACGCCGCCAGGAAAGCCTCCGTAGTGTAGTCGGAGACTACTTCCAGGTGAGTGGCTTTCGTGCTCAGGCACACGAACACGGCGATGAAAGCCTTGTATGACCGGTGTCCCCGCCCCTTGGTGGTCCTCAGCTGCACGGGACCAGCATAATCCACGCCGACCTGTCGGAAAGGGCGGTCGGGCACCACTCGACCTCGCGGCAAGTCGGCCATTAGCTGCGTGGGAGTCGCCGCCCGCCATCGGATACAGATCAGACAGCGGTGCAGAGCGGCTTTCACGACGGCCCGGCCCCGGGGGATCCAGTACTGCTGCCGTAGGGTCCCGAGCGTGAGTTGAACGCCGCCGTGCAAGACTCCACGGTGGCCGGCGTCGACGATCAGTCTCGTCAGGTGAGAGGTGGGGGGCAGGATCGCCGGATGCTTCTCCTCATAGCCGAGGAGGGAGTGCTTCAGTCGGCCGCCTACTCGGAGCACGCCTGCAGAATCAAAGAACGGGTTGAGCGTTTTGAGGGAACTCTTGGAAGGGAGTGGTTGGTGGCGACGAAGCGCGGCCATCTCGGCCGGGAAATGGGACTCCTGCACGATCTTGACCCAAGTCCAGCGCGCGGCTTGCAACTCCGAAACGCGAAGAGGGGACCTCACACAGGCAGGCGGTTGTCCCTGCTGGGCCTGCCGAGAAGGAAGAGACGCGAGCCACCGCTGGCACCACGCTGTGACCCTCAACAGCCGATTCAGGGAGGAGAAGCGAGTGAGTTCCTCCGGTTCCAGGGGAGGCGTCGCCTGCAAGACAGCCGCGTGTACCCTGCGGCACTCGCCGAGGAGGGTGTCAGGTGGAGGCAAGCTGGATTGTGCGGGCCACTCGGAGGGGTCGTCCCCAAGCCATGGCGGGCCTTGCCACCAGAGCGGGTGGTTGGCGAGCTCGCTGGGCGCTAACCCTCGCGAGGCGCAGTCAGCGGGGTTGTCGGGCCCGGGAAGATGGTGCCACTGGACCTCCGGCAGGGTGGTCTGTATTTCCGCCACGCGGTTGGCGACGTAAGTCTTCCACCTCGTGGGGTGTCCTTGGATCCAAGCAAGAGCCACCGTGGAGTCGGACCACAGATGGATCGGGGCCGAAGTCAGCTTCAGAAGGCGCCGGACGTGAGCGGTCAGGCGCACCAAGAGGGCGGCGGCGGACAGCTCGAGTCTGGGCAACGTCACCTGCTGCAAGGGGGCCACCTTCGTCCTCGCGCTAATAAGCCTCACCTGAGTGCGGCCACTGTCGTCCTTGGCACGTAAGTAGAGCGCCGCAGCATAGGCCCTCTCCGACGCATCGGCAAAGCCATGCAGCTCCTCTTCGGCGGACGGCTCGCCCAGACTTAATCGACGCGGCACTCGAATTTCTTCCAGGGCCGGCAACTCTTCTTGAAACCGGGCCCACTGAACCTCATTCTCGGCGGGAAGCGGCGTGTCCCAGTCGAGGCCGAGCAACCAGGTGGCCTGGAAATAGATCTTGGCTCGCACCACCACGGGGGCCAGCCACCCCAGGGGGTCGAACAATTTTGCGGTTAGCGAGAGGACCGTCCGCTTGGTAAAGCTCCGCAGCGGAACTAGCCGCATGGGGAAGGCGAAGTGGTCCGTGCTCGGGCACCACTGCAAACCCAACGTGCTGTGGCTCTCGAGGTCCTGCCAGGACCGATTCCCGCACTGAAGGCGGTCTGCGGGAGGGATGTCGGCGAGGAGCTCTTCCTGATTGGCGGACCATTTGCGGAGCGGGAAACCGCCCGCCATGCAGAGACTCGTCAGTTGCTGTCGTAGGGCCATAGCCTCTGCCAGAGACGGGGCGCCAGTCAAGATGTCGTCCATGTAGACATCCTGGCCTAAGGCGCGCGCCCCCTGGGGGTAGCTCGTCGCTTCGTCTTCGGCCAGTTGCCTGAGGGTGCGCTGCGCTAAGAAAGGGGCACACGACAACCCGTAAGTGACGGTTGTCAACCGATAGTCGGTTAACTCTGCCTGCCGGTCCTGACGCCACACGATTGTCTGCAGGTGGTGATCGGCCGGATGGACTGAAATTTGCCGATACATCTTCTCTACGTCCGCGGCGAGGACGTAGCGGTGCAGACGCCACCTCAGCAAAACATCCCCCAGGGGTAGCAGCAAGTTGGGGCCGACGAGGAGATGGCGGTTCAGGCTTTCCCCGGTGGCCACTTCGGAGGAGCCATTGAACACGACTCGCAACTTCGTCGTGGCGCTAGCTTCCCGCAAGACGCCGTGATGGGGGAGGAAGCATGGGGTGTCCAGGCTGGCGCTGGTCGCCGAGGTGGGCGACATATGACCCAGCGCCTCGTACTCCCGCATAAATTCCGAGTAGAGCCGCCGCAGCCGGTCGTCCCGCTCAAACCGCCGCTCCATTCGTTGGAGCGCCAAGACGGCTCGATGCCTAGATCCCGAAAAGTCTGGCAGGGGGGAAGCGACGGGGAGGCGAACGACATATCGCCCGGCGGCGTCGCGTTGGTGCGTCTGCGTAAAGTGCGCTTCACATTCCCTTTCGTCCGCCGTGAGGACCGCAGGCGCAACGGGGAACTCCTCCTGCGTCCAAAATCGTCGGACGAGGTCGGTGAGGTCCGTGTCCACGCGGCAATGCAGTGCCTCTACGCGGGATCGGCTCGGAGCCCCGCTGACCGCGCCCGACAAGATCCACCCCAGCTGAGTTTCCTGAGCGATGGGCTCTTGAGGACCGCCCTTCCGCAGGCCCGGCAGCAGGACGCTGGCGTAGAAGTCCGCCCCGAGGATGAGCTCGATGGGGTCCGTGGCGAGAAACTCCGGGTCAGCCAGTTCTAGTCCCGTCAGATGCGGCCAGGGTTGACGCGTCACGCGGACCCCCCCTGTGTATAGCGTGAGGCGCGGCAAAACCACCGCCACCGTGGCAAAGCGTGGTCCTCCAGATCGAGGAGAGAGAGCGAGGGTAACTTGTCGGCGGGCGACGTGCGAAAGCTTGCCACCTATCCTGAAGACGGAGACGGACGTAGGCGAGGGCGGCAGATGCAATCGCTGCAGTAAGGAGTCGGCCAGGAGGGAGGCTTCGGAGCCCTGATCTAACAGGGCGCGCACGACCTGGAACTCCCCGCGACTGTCGGCTACGTGAACGCGGGCCGTGGCTAGGAGGACTCTCTCAGGGGCCGAGGGGCTGCGAGGGGCAGCGGCGTGATGAGCGATATGCGCGCTTTTGCTCACCTCGTTACTCGGGAAGGCGTCGTGCAGAGAAGAGTGGTGCCGAGAGTTGCAGGAGAAGCACGTGCGAGAGGACTTGCAGTCGCCGAGTCGATGCCGGCCGAGGCAGTTCGGGCATAAATCGTTCTCCAGCACACACCGCTTCTTCTCGTCGGCTGACAGGCGTCGGTAATTGTCGCAGTACAGAATGAAGTGCGCCTGATGACACAGAGCGCAGAACTCACGCCGCTCTTCTTGGGTGCGCGCATGCAGCGCTCTCGTCCTCCGCGCGCCGGGCGCTTCCGGCCGCGGGGTAAGCGAGGTTGGCTTGATCGCTCGCATGGCGTCGAGCGTGGTTACGCGCTGCTCGAGGAACTGCTTGACGCGGGCGAAGGATGGGGGATCGGTCGATTGGCTGAGCGAGGTTTCCCATTCTCGCCGAGATTGCGGGTCGAACAAGTCGACGACCAGGAACACGAAGAGGTCCTCGTTGCTCGAGAGGGGGCGTCCGATCCCCGCCATCGCCCCGACGGTGCTAAGGACGCGGTGGTAGAGCTGCTTCAGCTCCTCGGCCGATTCCTGCTCTAGGCGGCGCACTTCCCGAAAGCTGGAGAGGTAGGAGGCGACGAGTAGGCGTTTGTTTTCGTAGCACTCCGTGAGATTTATCCACGCGCGGTTGAAGTTTTCTGCCGTCACGGGCAAATCCCGCACTAACAACTCCGCTTCTCCTTCCAGACTTGCCTTCAAATAGTGGAGTTTTTCCACGTTAGAGAGGCTGGCGTCCCGGCCTATGAGTGAATTAAAAAGATCGCGAAAAGGAGGCCAATCCTCATATCGGCCCGAGAAGGACGGCAACTTAATGCTCGGCAACGTGGTACGCGGCCCCTTGCCAACAGGCGAGGCGTCGGCCGTCTCGCCGGCTGGTTTGGCCTTAGGCAATTGCCGCAAAAAATCAAGGAAGGCGCCTTTCTGTAGTACATACGCTTCTTCGGCGAGGCCCGGTAGGTCCTGTTTGCGGTACTCGTGCGTCTGCCACGCTTCCCAGTGAGTAGCCACGAGTTTATCGTGCAGGCCCTCAAATTTCGCCCAATTGGCTTCCAACGCCTCAAGCCGCGCTTCGGCTACTCCGAGAGTCATCCCCGTGGCTCCGACCTTTTTAAAATTGTCGAACGCCCGCGACATACGGCCGTGGAGATCCATAAGGGACTGCGTTATAGCTTCCATCACTCACGGCTGTCTGTCCCGCCCGCAGCTCTTCGTCTTCCACTTCGACACTTCACTGTTCCACGCACTGGATGGAAAATATCCGGCTCGAAGGACCAAAATGTTTTTGCCCGGATGCAGTGGGCGAAACGAGCGCGCGTCGACGTAGCGGCGGGTACGCGGTCGCGAGGAGGACGCGGAATTCGCAAGAGGAAGGCGATTGACGAAACACCCACAAATTGTTCTTAAGGCTATATTTTGTTTAAACACTCAACTTTCACACCACAGACTAAACACGTCACGATATAAGCTTTGGAAGGCGGTAGCGAGTACAGGTAAGGCACGGTAAATTAAAGCTGAAGAAGCACAAGCGCACGGCAGGCCAACTCGCCGTTAAGTATTCAAAACGCAAAAACTGAACAGGCAACACACAGGAAACACACACGCAGAGGGAAGCTACACGGGCACTCCCCTCTCCGAGGTGACGTACGCAACCACCGCCCTTCCAGAAGGACTTATCGCGGCGGCACCGGCGGCAATTCATTTTGGCGGGTCTTCTGGAAGAGCGGTGTTTACAGTCGAGCCGCTCAGCTGACGCTCAGGCGGTCACCCGCGATTGGCGGGCCGAAGCGACGGAGCGCCGCGCGATTGGCACCCGGACCGTTAGGCTGGCGATCGCGATTCGCTCGGGCTGAGCAGCGCAGCCCGGCGCCCCCCAGCGCGGGAAGTCCGAATTTAATCGCCGTCTCCAACAGTATCTGCACCTGAATAATCATCACAGAATATACACTATTGTTTTTTCCACACTATATCTGCTTTATCCTTTTTTTTTATTTTCTTTGCATGCGCTATAATTAACATTATCTGTACTGGAATGTAACACGCAATAACTCAGCAACCTGTACGGGTTGATAAGAGAGAGAATCCTATAAGTCCTGCAGATCGAGTAGATTGATTTCGTTCTTTCGCGTCATCATTTTATTCGGTCATTGATAGAATCATCTTTTTGATTTATATCCTTTAGGTTAAGTATTCACGCGTTACTCCCGGGCGACAACGGTCGACCGCTCGAACACACACACGGTTCCATCCTAGACAAATCCTTTAAACCGACCTATCGCGACGCCCGGACGTAACATTTCAAAACAATTAGTTTCCTCATCAGGAGCCTATAACATACAAAAGTGAACTAATGTAAATGTCTATTACATTTTAGTTGTAGATCTAGCGGATGTATCCTATTGTGGTGGTACTCACGTAAATTGATATAGGATGCAGTATTGAGATGGTATGTTTGAAAATTTAGCCAATTTTTCCTATGTGATTCTTTCAATTTTTTCACATTGCACAGTGTCTGAAAGCAAATCAGTGCGTTGAAGAAACCATGGCCAGAAATATGCAAAGCTTACATAATTTTCAACATTTCTCACATTGTACAATTTTAACTCTCCAAGATTTGACACATTTCTGCATTTTAATTTTGTAATATTAACTAATCTCACCTGTCTTCGCCAATCACTGATTGGATTAGGATCGTTTCGTTTCACGTTTGAACAATATTTTGGATGTTTTCTAATACAACACATACTTACGGGTGAATATATTTATGTTAAAGTATATGACTCGATGTCTCCCAAGAAGTGTTTGTGGTGTCGGTATGTTTACCTTTAGCAGAGAGAAGGGCCGGCATTAAACGTTTCAACCCCACAGATAGCAATTTTTCTTAAGGAAACGGGGGCGCACCGAAGAAAAAAAATGTTGCAGAACAATTTTCAGAGCGCGGCACCCTATAAGGTACCCACTTTGCCGAATAATAGGCCCTTCACTATACGTAGTACCCTGCAAGACCGCTTGCGACTCCACCGTTCATATTGGCTTCATTCCCCAGATCCTGATCTCGCATCCATTGTATAGAGATCAGTGCTTCGTCCCCTTATTCCTATGTCCATGTCCGCAACACGTGGCGGCAATCGGTCGGCGCGACAAAGTTGCGTCGCCAGCCTCCTGTGAACCGGGTTAATCTCTATCCGACTTTATCCTATTCAACGTCAGTTTGTCTCGACCATTCTCAACCGTTCTGAGTTCTGACACAGACGAGGTATAGAATAGACACCGCATCTTATGGACCTTCGTGTCACACGTCTAGACATACCGACGGAGCAGAAAACGAGGCAAGTTGGAGCGCCCTCTGCGTATGCGAACGGCAGAAGTCATAGGCCCGTATTCAAATACTGTGCTTAGGCCTCGGCTTGAGTCGGGATTACGTAAACCTGGCTCAGACGCGTAATCCGGGTTCAGAAACCTCGCTTGGATCAGATTCTCAAACCAGGATGCCATTTGCGTGCCCCCACTCCGATTAAGCTCCGCCCACCGTGTTGTTACACGGGTACACAGGCTTCTCGCATAAAAGTGTAGAGGTCGGTCGGAGTGGGGGTCGAGAAATGTAAGCCTGGCCTGAGACGCCTTGGAAAGGCCTCTTGAGCCGGGATTACGGCCGTTTTTCGCGCCAAATCTGTAAAAATATAACCAAAGGTTTACACGACTGTTTAGCAGTTGAGTAGTGTTCAGTCATGGGCAACCAGGAAGAAGTAAATTGAGGAGAAGAATAAAGAACTGCAGTTTCGAAATAGACAGATTGTTCGCGATGATGAGCTCATTCAGGGTGTTGCAGTAGTACAAAGTGTAGAGGATTTGCAACTTTATGAAAGAAAACTTAAAACTTCTGCATTTTTACAAAAATCGGTAATTTTTTTTAATAACATCTTTCGTGTAAAACATACAACAAAAATGACCTTTCGATCAATAGTTACGTCGCAGTCTCAAAAATATAATAGTAATTACAATACAGACTTATAAGTTAAGGTTATTTATTATTTATTATTACATTTATAGTAGAACTTGGTAATTGAGGATTAATCAAAATAATATATTCTATAACATAAATTGGCTTGAATTATTTACAATGTTAAACAGAATCATATGGAGAGTGTAATATAGAATAAATATTCTTGGAACTTTGAGGCAATATTCCGTGTCATATTCATGCAATATTCCCACAAGTTACGAAGAGGCGGACATAGTAATATCGCTGCAACATTCTTGCAATAATCCGGCGAAGTCACCTGCAAGGTTTCGCATTGTAAAGTAATATTTATACAACATTCCAACAATATTCCTTGCTGTCTGGGTAGCCGAGATTCAGACAAGAAGAACGGTACATGAGCGAGTGAATAAATGCTGCTTTTTATTAGTTGTAATGCAAAATCTGTAAAAACTACCAAAAGCGTCCACACGACTGTTCAGTAGTGTTCAGGTAATGTTCAGCCATGGACACCCAGCAAGAAGTAAATTTTGAGGAGGAGAATTTGAAACTTGCAGTTCCGAGACGGATTGTTCGCGATAATTGGTATAATTAATCAATCGGCAAGGCATCGATTTCAACGCTAATCTTGTTCAAATTGGAATTGGGTGGCCGTGAAAACTATCTCGAATGTTCCGCCTTTTTGGTGGCATTACACCTCAGCGCTCCGTGCGGCCCATGGGTGATTTGGCCGATGGTGTTGATACAAGACTGTTACGCAGCATGCGGAATATTATATAAGTAAGTTCCTGTGGCTCATGTCTGATGATAATACAACACTCTTCTCTCATTCGTGGTCCTAAATCGGATAATTCCGAAGTTTCCCGCAAGGGAAGCAAGCCGCATGCAGTGTCAGCATATCGACTCTGAACACCATTCGTGTCGCAGGTATGTGCGTGTCGGTGTGCGATGCGCGCAGCTTAGGCCCAATCAGGGCCTTAGCATCGCACACAGGCGAGCACGTACACTGCAACACGCATGGTGTTTAGAGCTCGATATGCTGGCACTGGCCGCATGGCACGCCTTGGCCACGCCCATTATCCAATGACTGCCAGGATCTCCCTTCCACGCGACGTCTAAACCGCGTTTGTGAATACACGAAAAATCTGAACCCGGATTACGCATCTGAGCCAGGTTTACGTAATCCCGACTCAAGCCAAGGCCGAAGCGCAGTATTTGAATACGGGCCTCAGAATCGGCTATCATGCAGCTTCTCCCTTTGGCCAATGGCGGCGTTTGCGAGCTGCACGATAGCCGAAACCGAAATTGTTAATTACGGCCAAACTACGATTTCGCAAACTGCGAAATCCATACAGCTGCTTGCGAAAACTATTAGTAAACGATTGAGACCGTTAGAGATGAGATATGTCAAAATTATTTCGTTAATCTATGTCCGAAGAGCGATTCTCGCCCCGGCCAACGGCGGCGCTTGCGAGCCAATCAACGCTGAACGATAGCCGATTCTGAAATCATTAATTACAGGCAAATTACGATTTCGTAAACTCCGAAATCGATACAGTTGCTTGCGAAAACTATTCGTGAACGATTGAGACCGTTATACACGAGATACGTCAAAGTTATTTCGCCACTTTCTGCATCTCCTTTCGCCAACGGCGGCGCTTGCGAGCAAATCAACGTTGCACAATAGCCGATTATGAAATTGTTAATTACAGGCAAACTATGATTTCGTAAACTCCGAAATCGATACAGCTGCTTGCGAAAACTATTCGTAAACGATTGAGACCGTTAGAGATGAGATGTGTCAAAATTATTTCGTTACTCTATGTCCGAAGAGCGATTCTCGCCTCGGCCAACGGCGGCGCTTGCGAGTCAATCAACGCTGATCGATAGCCGATTCTGAAATTATTAATTACAGGAAAATTACGATTTCGTGAACTCCGAAATCGATACAGTAACTTGCGAAAACTATTCGTAAACGATTGAGACCGTTATACACGAGTGTTTGAGAAACCCGCTCGACAGCGCTTCCTGTCGCCGACGACCATCTGGCGGCAGCACTTCCCGAGCTCGATTCGCGAGCGCCGGTTCGCGTACAGGTGAGAAGCGGAAATGCGTGGAATGCGCGAAACGCGGGCGGCGCCATGCGCCGTCCCGCCAAAAGTGATCACTTCTACCACGTCTCTTGTAGCGCGAGTCAGATTTCCAGTTCGATCACCGTATTATCAGTTTCCACCGCATCCCAGCTTCTCATCTTTATTGCATTTCCGACCGATCAACACGAGATACGCTGCCGTGTACAGTAAGCGATACGCCGACAACCGTAACGTCAATATTTAAGGTACATCACCAAGTTCTAATCAGGCACTGCACGTGGCCGTACTTTTACCACGTGCATCCGCGACCGCGCAATTACACAAGACACTGGGGGGCATTAATTATAGCAATTGTGTCCGAATCAACACACAAAGACTTTGTATAACACTGACGAGCTGCACCGATTTACCTACAATAAATCGGCACTAGCGAACGCAACACGCGAAAACGTGTAATTTTCTAACCTCACCACCAGATGATCCACTCATTTCCGCACCCTTCCCTTCACCGCTCCTAAATTTTCCTTCCCACTCGTTTTCCCACTCATTTCCCCAACAACGAGATACGTCAAAGTTATTTCGCCACTTTCTGCATCTTCTTTCGCCAACGGCGGCGCTTGCGAGCAAATCAACGCTGCACGATAGCCGATTATGAAATTGTTAATTACAGGCAAACTACGATGTCGTAAACTCCGAAATCGATACAGTGGCTTGCGAAAACCATTCGTAAATGATTGAGACCGTCAGAGATGAGATACGTCAAAATTATTTCGTTACTCTATGTCCGAAGAGCGATTCTCGCCTCGGCCAACGGCGGCGCTTGCGAGCTCCACGTTAGTCTATTCTGAAATTGTTAATTACGAGCAAAATACGATTTCGTAAACTCCGAAATCGATACAGCAGCTTGCGAAAACTATTCGTAAACAACTGAGACCGTTACACACGAGATACGTAAAAGTTATTTCGCCAGGTTCTGCATCTGGTCAGCTTGTGCTTTCGGCCACTGGAGGCGCTTGCAAGACCTTGTTACGTCCTACGTCCTCCACCCGCTTTTTCAACAACTATATTCTCGCAACGAGCTCATCGCACCGCGTATCTATTTAATTAGATGTAAGTCGTATATAAACGAAACAAGAGCCGGCGCACCGCGCCACCGAAATTCCTTCACGTAACGCTGACGCCCATCCGGGACGTATTCCGTGCCACGCGAAGGAATGACATAACGACGACAATAGCGATGTAAGTAGAGACATAAGAATGCTGACGCCGAATCAGCTCACAGGCTAACCCCAACGATCGACTAGCGATCCGCGGCAACACATAGTTCCGAGAACGCCAACTTCCAAACGGAAGCTAGGGTGCCTGTTCCACAAAGGACCTGGCAACCCTCAGCAAAATCCACTACTTAAATGGGCCGCACAGTCAGTCACAGTCGTTCAGTCAGTCAGTCACAATACTCCGCTCCATAGTTAACGTCACGCTCAAGTTGGGCACTGAGTCACGTCAGTTTACTTTCGGCAACTCGTTAATCTAAGTTATCAAGCTCTTCAGTCAACCAAGTTCGGCCACGATCCATGTAAATTCGGCAACTGTAAACCAGCTAAGTGTACTTCGAGATAAAACATCCAGTCCACTTCCACCATCTGAACATTATTTAATCCACACGAGCGTGTCCTTCCTGCACGTCAACACTAAACACCACCACCTCTACCTCTAACCCAGGGCCCCAGCGAGCTACCTACAAGCGTGGACGCCCTCCCCGGCATCCACCGTGGTAGAACTCCCGGTGATCGTCGAGCCACCTACAAGCGTGGACGCCCTCCCCGGCATCCACCGTGGTGGACTCACGCACCGCACCGGACACGAGCCCTCTCATAGGAGCGACTAGCAGCGAGGTAGCCCAGAAGCCCTCTCTGGCTTCCTGCACCCCGCGCTTACTGCCCCAGTCGACCGCTCTCCCGGTTATGGGGAAACCTTCGGGATCCGCAATCCACAACCACACACACACTCCCACACATCCAGAGCCGTAGCCATTCGGACACCTTCTCCTTACTTTCCTCGATTCGTCAGTGAGCCGCTCCACTGACGGATCAACCACCCTCTTTTCGGTGCGATCACTCCTTCCGTCTGTCCTCGATCCCCGGTATACCCGGTGAACGCAGGGTGCCGAAAAACGAGGACGTAACAACCTACATGACACGATTCTCGAAATTGTTAATTACGGCCAAAATACGATTTCGTAAACTCCGAAATCGATACAGCAGCTTGCGAAAACTACTCGTAAACGATTGAGACCGTTGCACACGAGATACGTAAAAGTTATTTCGCCAGGTTCTGCATCTGGTCAGCTTCTGCTTTTGGCCACTGGAGGCGCTTGCAAGATCTGCATTACCCCATTCTCGAAATTGTTAATTACGGGCAAACTACGATTTCGTAAACTCTGAAATCGATTGCGTAAACTTGCGTAAACTATTCGTAAACGATTGTGACCAAAATAAGCGAAATCGGTGATAGTCGTCTGCTAACTATACACCCACCTAAAAATTGTTAATTACGGGCAAACTACGACTTCGTAAACACTGAAATCGATTGCGTAAACTTGCGTAAACTATTCGTAAACGATTGAGACCAAAATAAGCGAAATCGGTGATAGTTGTCTGCTAACTATACGGCGGTCCCTCGGCCGTGTGACAAAAATATGCATTGTTTGTCCAGTCTATTCTATACCTCGTCTGTGCTAATACTGATGGACACCGCGAAAATGGTATTCTCGCCTTTCGATTATTTAGAATTAGCACAAAGCAAAACGTTAAATAAATATAAGATTGTAAAAAGAAACCATCCGGACTATTCGACGGACACCAGAGACTCTTGTTTAATAGAAATCTTAACACGCCGAGATACACGAAAATGCCGAACGCATTACATGCAGCTTGCGAACACACTGTGGATTCAATTAGATACTAATTCCGACTGGATAGGAGCCGCTCCAAACCAGGAAACCTTGTATATCTTATGTTGCGACAATAAGCCACGTAGTATAGAATTATTAGGTAGCTTCATACTGCACTTAGATAAAGACTGTACCGGTACAACTAATAAGGTCTTCCTCAAACCAGCTACACACGTAACCAGAACTTTAGAGTTAAATGTTCTTTTGACGAGCAAGGAAGAGGATTTTAACGTGACTTTCGGGAAACTCAGATCCCAAGACTTACCTTTTGAACTCATTCACGAAGTTAGGTCTGGGTTAGTATCAATCCTGACAATTTGAAAAATTTGGGTAGAACCTTAGAGGAAATAGACGACCAGATTGAGACCTCAGCATCTGAGAAACGGGTTATCACGTGGAAGGAACGATTTTACAAATATCTGGATTATGCAGGATACGTAGCAATTGCTGGTTTGACAATCGTTTTCCTAGGTAAAATAGGACTATTTAAGCTAATTATAAGAACCATCCGATCGTGCTGTGTATCGTGTACATATAACAATTGTAGCTTTGGCAACAAAGCACCCACGCAGCACATTGCAGCAGCTGCAACGCAAGCAACATTTTCAATCAACGAACCTGACGAGGTACGCTTCATCGCTCAACGACCTAGAACGAGACCGACGAATGGTGCTTATGGATTTTAGTTTAGATCAGTACCCCAACTAAAATCTTAAACTACCCGGGGAGGTGTAAGCGGGCCCAGGTACCGAGCCCTTCGCCGCTTTCCCTTTTTGACCACCCATATCGTACCGAGGGATACTTTACGACGTCCGGGTAACCAGAAACTGACAGATAGCGAAGTACTTGCAGCTGAGGCGACATCTGAGTGTACACAGATGTCCAGATAGCCTAAATTCGTAGAGACGCCCTCACCAAGAAGAGAGACTTCGTGGAGGACGTTTTCGCCCTTCTCTGGGCTACCGACGCAACCCCCTCTTCTTACAAACCGTAGATATAAGAAGCCTGTTCTACGCTGCGAGTTTAGTCTTAGTCTACATTTTAACACCGAATCTCTGCCAGTAACTATATTCATTCTTAATAAAGTATTCATTATTATATTTTATTTTATGTCGCCTCATAGATTCGCGCTATCACGACAACAGGACAGACAGATTTCTAGAGAGAAACTAGTAGTTCGCCGCCTAGAAACTAATCGAGATTCGCCGCAGGTGCGAATGTGTGCTAAAGAACTGCGCTATGATTCGGCTTCGTTTTTGATTGACACGGGCGCTGATATTAACGTAATCAAACTAAAAATATTGCGAGAAGATATATCTGTCGCGTTACACGAATCTATAGTCGTTACGGGTATTACCACGGAACAAATAGAAACATTGGGCACCACGATCGTGCACCTACTCGGACAACCGGTTAAATTCCACGTGGTACAATCCTCGTTTCCCATCAGGAGCGACGGAATTTTGGGAAAACAATACCTGAGGCAAGAACAGGCAGAGATATCATTCGCGCACAATACTTTAGTCACACAAAGTGATCCTATACGCCCGATGCGGTTCATAGGAGAGGCCGAACGACATAACGAAAAATTACCTTTGCCCATTACGCGCGTTCACAACCTACGAGCTAGAACGCGTCAAGCAATCAGAATAGATGTAAAGGAAGAGAGAGAACTGACCGAGGGTTATTTGCCGAAATTAAACATGACGGACGGAGTATTCATCGGGGAAGCCGCTGTCTCAGTTTGTCGAGGCGCGTGCCATGTACTTGCGATTAATACCTTGGAAAATGACGTAGAAATAACGATACCACCGCAAAATATAGTACCGTTTGAATACCACAATTTCCCTGAAGAGCAGGAATACTTCAATTCCGAGTCAGAAACAGCACACGCGCCGATAGTTAACGACCGAGTAGGTGAAATAGTCTCCCGTTTGCGTTTAAACCACCTTAACGACGAGGAAAGGAATCACGTAATAGATTTAGTAGAAGAATATCCAGAGAGGTTTCATCTACCGGGCGATAAGCTGCAGTCGACACCCTGTATTAGGCATACAATCCCTACCACAGACGATTTACCTATTAACACGCGGCAGTATAGATTTCCACCTGTTCATCAAGCAGAAATCGCGAGACAAGTCTCTAATAAATTAGAGTGCAACATTATCGCACCCTCAAATTCGCCATATAATTCACCGCTATGGATAGTTCCGAAAAAGCCGGATTCTCAAGGAAACAAGCGTTGGCGAATGGTCATTGATTTCCGTAAATTAAATGAAAAAACGATTGGAGACGCGTACCCCTTGCCCAATATTACAGATATTATGGATCACCTAGGCGAGGCGCGGTATTTTTCGATCTTTGACCTCGCGAGCGGCTTTCAACAAATAGAAATGGACCTAAAGACCGAGCTAAAACTGCCTTCACTACACCAAATGGCCATTACGAGTACATTCGCATGCCCGAAGGGCTTAAAAACGCTCCAGCTACGTTCCAGCGATTAATGGACCAAGTATTACGCGGGTTGCAAGGCGTAGAAGTTTTTGTACATCTAGACGACATCGTAGTTTACGCTAAGTCCTTGAAGGAGAACGGGAGGAAGGTGCAGAGACTATTCAATAGAATACGCGATGCAAAGCTAACTCCGCAACCTGACAAGTGCAACTTCTTAAGAACCGAGGTAGCGTATCTAGGACATATAATCGGTCGAGACGGAGTCCGTCCAGACCCTGGGAAAATTAGCGCGGTAAAGAAATTCCCGTACCCGCAGAGTCAACGGAATGTCCGAGAATTCCTTGGGCTGGTGGGCTATTACCGACGTTTTATAGAAAACTTCGCCGCGATCGCGAAACCATTAACGGAATTATTGAAAAAGAACGAAAAATTCGACTGGAAACAGGAACATACAACTAGCTTTAAAACCTTACGGAGAGCGTTGTGCCGAAGCCCTATTCTACAGTACCCTAATTTTAACGAACATTTTACTTTGACAACGGACGCCTCGGACGTCGCGATAGGCGCGGTATTAAGCCAGAATGCGAACGGCCACGATTTGCCAGTAGCATACCCATCGCGTAATCTAACTAAGCCGGAGCGAAATTATTCCACCACGGAAAAGGAATGCCTAGCTGTGTTATATGCAGTCCTGCATTTTAGACCCTATCTATACGGGAGAAAGTTTACGCTAGTTAGCGATCACGAGCCGTTGAGATGGATAGACTCAGTTAAAGATCCGGGACAACGCTTGGTGCGTTGGCGACTTAAATTACGGGACTACGAATATGAATTTGTACATAAACCGGGCCGACTCAACACTAACGCCGATGCATGATCGCGGAATCCGGTAAAGACTGACACCGTCACGTCGGAATCCGACAACGAGGAACGCAACCGGGTTTCGTCAAAAGTATTGCCAGTAAACCGGGAAGCCTCCGAAGCCGGACCGAGCGCGCCCCGAAAAAACCCACGAGCACCGGAGCCATTAGATACAAGCGCGGTAGCGACGAGAACGCGCAGGCGAATACCGTACCTGCCAGAACCCGACATACCGATGACAGTAGGAGATAATAGCGAATCGTCATCCGACTCCTCAGACACGCCAATATTCGTAGAGAGCAGATGCGTGAAGCTCAGTGTAAAGCCACGACCACCGCGCAAGTCGAAATCGCCGCCTAAAACACGATCCCATGACGCGGAGTCGCGCGATAGTGAGCGCGGTACTGCAGGGCCGTCGGACAGCGAAAATGTTGCTACGGAACTTCCTACCCGACCGCACTGCACTAGCGATGACGAGCAATCTGAGGACCTACTCACTTGGGACGTATTATCGAGATCTTTCGAAGAACTTGGCGACTCAATTACTAGAGGTGAACAACAAACGAACACGGAAAATACGCGAGAACCGACGGAAAACGTAATTACCGAAACTGACCCGAACACATCCGACGACATACGAGACGGAGAACAGACGGGAATAACAGCTGATCTGGAGACAGACGGGGAGGTCAGCGAAAATGTCGCTACGGGAGGCCCTACCCGTCCCGCCTTTACCGAAGGTGACGCGGCGCGCCCACCAGAGGGCCCTTTAACGTTGGTCTCTGAAACAGCGGCGTCTGGGGGGGTGGGGGGGGGGGGGGGGGTGGGGGGGGGGGGCAGCGCATTACTCGCCGGACCTGCGGATTGCTCGCATTTACCTACACCTTCACCAACGCCGAGACCGGTCGCGCTATCGACACCGATGCCCCTAACTGTACCCGCGAGACCATGCGTAATATTACCGGAACATCTACATAATGATAGACCCCCTTCGATACCGACAGTCGGAATCCCTGTCACCGAAGACGTGCCGATGGGCACCTATATCCCTTTTTCACCGGAACTCCAGCCTCATGTGCAAGAATTTCAGCCGAAACCTGTACGTTATTCCCGCGATAATTTGACAGCACGACGCGGAAACATGGCGTATTTCTTATCAGCTGATTGCAAATTGAGCGACCCGATATCGCGGCAGTAGTAAGAGTAAGCCGCTTCTGGACCCGAGGCGAGAGTAAGCCGATTCTGGACCAGTAATTCTGAACCAGTAGCCGATTCTGGACCAGTGTAGTCGATTCTGCTGGACCGCAGTCATTCGATCTTGCGTGTGTGCGTGTATTTTTTATTTTTTTATCGAAGTTTGCGGTTAGTGTCTTAATCACAGGTTGAAGTTTGCGGTTTGTCTTATCGGAGAGGTGAAGTTTGCGGTTTGTCTTTTAATGAGGGGAAGTTTGCGGTTTGTCTTAATCAGGTGGAAGTTTGCGCGGTCGGCGGTTAAAATCGGAAGAACGTTGGAAGGTGAAGAAGGCGAGCCGTTCGATTCCACAGCGGTAGCGGTCAAGGTTAAATGTCGGCGGTTGGGCGATATCGAGTCGGTCGCTGCTGATATCGGGGGGCCTTGCCTTATTTTTTCTGTTAGGTCGAAAGTTTGTGGTTTACACGGAAGTTAGAGAGTAGGAGGAGAAGGGGTTGGACAGGAACAATACGAAACGAACGATAAGCGATTACACGATACTCGAGCGAGCGTGTGGGCAACGATATCGAGAGCGGAGGATGATAAGCGCCATCGACACGCGGCGTTGTACTACGAAATGTAGACAGAGGTAATAGTAGGCGTTGTACTACGAAATGCCGTGCGGGGGGTTGGAAGTAGACCGGTAGGAGAAGGTTGCAGAGGAATGATACGATAAGCGATTACGCGGTACTCGAGCGTGTGTGGGCAACAACGATATCGAGAGCGGAGGACGATTGTACTACGGAGGAGGAGGTTGGGTGGGAGCAAGGTGTACGCGCAGTGAGGAGGGGGTCCGGCGTCATCTTGGAGCAGCGGACGCGTTGCTGGTCGGGGGTGGGAGGGAGGGGGGAGGGTCCCGGGGAAAGGGCGCTAGGCGCTAGCTAATATTTGCACGTTAAACGTAGCACATCGGTTAATACTCTTCTGAAAGCGAATTACTGAAAGTGTTGTAACGATGGCGGTTGACGGACATATTCGACAATTGTAGAGATTTTTTTATGACAAACTGGTTGCTCAAATTGATCCTGAAAGTGGAATATTAGACGAATTAGGAGAGGAAGGGTTATTGAATGAGTCTGATATTTTCGATATTTTAACTTTGAAGGAACGAACAGCACAGGTGCGTTGTTTGATTACGAAGCTAGAAAGGTAAGTAATACAAACAAATTTATAAATCAATGTAGAATGATAGTACAATTGAAAGTATTTAAATTTGAATTTTAACCTTTGCAGATTGCCGCTATTGTATTTCATTCTATTCACAGAAATACTAAAATCTTATAACCCCTGGCTTGCCGTATGCATGATACAATGGATAGAAAATCAAAGTGAGCTGCGCGCACATGTGAAACAATTTTATGAAGTATTTCGCGAACAATTACGCGATGTTGATGTACGTAATGCCGTTATACAAAAGTTAAGACGAGACAAGGTGTTGCGCGCTGGTGCAATACAGTACATTTTGGATACGGAAAATAAAGAGGTGCGGGTATCTCGTCTGATCCATAAGATGTCACGGTAAGTTGTAGAAAACTGGTAAAACGAGTGTAATCGTGAATGTTATAAATTTTTTAAATTTTTAGACTAGGACTGACAGACTTGCTGTGTTTTAAAGAATCGTTAAAGCATCATTACCCTTGGATAGCTTGGCGGATGGAAGACTATTTGAATACGGCATTTTTCAGCAAAAACTGAATCACAATTTTAACCCATGCTCGCTTATTTTCAATCCTAAGCTATTTTTGTTAAGAACAGTGAGATGTAATGAATTTCTCAGATACGCACTGTATATAATAAATTGTAAACGGGTGCAGATTATTGATAAATAATACATGTATTCAAATATTGCAAGCATTTTTTATTTTTTAATCGAACAGTGTCCCCAGGCAAGTGTTTGTATACAATCATCGGTGATATATCTTTTATCATCGTACGGATGCAATGCAACTTTTCCTTCGGAAATTGTGTGAATTTGATGCAGCTTCGACGCAATACGGTTTTGTCTAGGCATTTTAATTTCATCATTAAATAGGCAATTTATATAATCATCAAATTTAATTTCTCGCTTAATAAAATCTTTTTTGATCCCTTTAGCCTTCTTCGTGTCGCGCTCGCCAATAACTTTTATAGCATACATTTTCGATCTTAATCCTACAAATTCACAAATAATTTTTCCTCCATTTTCATCTTTCATTTGGCCTAGAACTTTTTTATTTGCTAAATGTATATTGTATACGTTGTCAATTGGATAATTACTATTATCGAAATAAGCTATATCTCGCCCCATAATGCTATATATGTCATCACATTGTAATTTATAAATTAAACAGTCCGTATCAGTATATAATACCTTACACATATCTTGAAATTGAACCTTCATATAGTCGTAATGAAATTTATAGAGATATATTTTTGAAATATCTAGAATGGACATGCCGATATAAATGGGTTTATCTATTTTAACTTTCATCCTTTTCATTTCCACACCGACAAAATTTTCATTGAATATTACTCTTCTATGAAAATTAGGTCTTCCTATCAATGGCTTAATACCGGCACGTCCTCCCCACGATGTTAATAATCTTACATCAACTCGATTACGCACATTTTCCATTGTTTTTCCAAATACTGCGTTATTCATTAACTTAAATAAATCTTTTTCAAAGTCCGATTCAGATTGAGCTCGAAATTTTGCATTTAATTGTATATATTTACACATCCATGGAGATTGATTGAACTGTAAGATACGATGAATGTTCTTTAATTTAAGTCCATGTTGCAGGCATTGCTGTAGGGTTCGATAATGAATAACATAGTTGGTTTTACAATTTAAAGTTGCTAACAATTTTTCATATTTAGCGTTTGGCGGTACTTCGCGAGTGGGACAGAACGGCAAATCTAAATGCGAATCATGTATTTCATCGGGATAGTCTAAATCTACCTCTAATATGTATCCAATCTCAGAATCGGCTTTAGCTGAATTAATGTTAAATTGACTTATCACATCATTATCCATCCATTCAAATTTACCGTACGGCAACGAATCGCACATGGCAAAACCGTATAAATTGTTAACATCGTAATACATTAAATACGAAGATTCTTTATTAGAATCATACGTCGCTCCCATGTAAGGATTATTAGCTTTTGCATCCCGATGCGAACATTGACTGAATCCTCCGCGTATACCGCTTTCAATAAATGACACCATATCAATATCTGTTAATAATTCTAATGTTATGTTTGTAATTTTTAGCATAACGTCCCACGCATATGATGGTAGGGTACAGTAATAGGCAGGGTCGAGACCATAATATTCGATACATTTGCTTCGAAAATTTTCAAAAATATCTGCTAATAGTAGAACATCTGTTTTCAAATATAAATCGCTATATTCGCCTAGTGATGAGATATTAAATTTATTCCATACGTTTTGTGCATGTTTATACTCGCTCCTTTCAATATTGTGCCCGTACAATGTGCTGTGAAATTCGTCGTAATTAAGTAGACAATTATCATTTAGTCTTTCATAGCTGTCAACATATTCATAAGGAAAAACACCTTTGCGCGTCAGTAAATTAAACAACTTTTCATCGATCGACGGAAAGTTTTTGCGTAAAATTCTCATATCATTTATATCTAGTGTTGATACTAATTGTTCTAAACTGCTATTAAGAAATTTAAATGAATCGATAAATCTTACTTCAAGAGAAAATATATTATTTTTCATCCGACATGCGAATGAAACATATTTTTCCATTGTAGAGGCTATTACATGAAATTGAGAGCTAAAACATTTCAAAGAAACAATTTCTTCTATGAGAAAATGTGCATCGTAATTACTTAAGTTATGAAATATTATGGGTAGCATATACGTAGCTTTATAATTTAGGTTACATGCTCCATGTGCTGCCCCTCTGTAGTAACCTGACCAGTGACAATGATCATGTACTTTATTACCGCCTCTAATATCAGCTTCTTTAAATTCACTTTTACAGATAAAACAATGTGTAGCAGTATTAAATTCTAGTAATTGTTCAGAAGTTAAAGGAGCCATTATGGTATGATTATTTTTTATAAAAGCAAAAATTGATGAAATGATACCTTCCAAATCTGATATAAAATAAGATACCACTTTATCCTTCGCACGGTGTGAAACGTATTTGCACATCGATTCATCAAAATTACAGTTTATGTAATAGCCAATACTGTGTGGAACATGAGTTTGATATGCATAAGTATTATGATTTTCTAAATTATGTGTTTCGTTACTGATTAGAGCGCATTCAAAATCAGCATATATTATAAATGGAAGCGGGATTCCTCTTCTATAATTTTTAAACTTAATCCATTTCTGATCTTCATTGACCAATTCAATTTTGCACGCATTTTGATCCACACATCTTTCATAATGATTGTCGCGGCGAATTCGAACCCGCCGCGCAAATAGCGCAAAGCGCCATCGTCCGCCTCACATTCGGCTCCCTCCGTCGCGCCTCGGCCGACTCCGGGCGGATCGAGCAGTTCGGTGATCGGCTCGAGGCGGGACGGGGGAGAGGTGTGAGGTAAGACGCGGGTCTCCGACGGCCGGTCTCCTTCTTAACGTTTTGGCAATCGATCCGCACAGGTGACTTTCGCAATCGTAATAACCCTTTTTTGCTTCACTTAGACCGGACCGTCGGAGGCCACATTTAAAGCGCTCGTTCTTTTCTTTTCCTTTCGCGCAGTCTTTCCATTTAAATTCAAGCTTTCTCTCTCTTTACCTTTTGCTCTTTAAATTCGCTTCTTTCTTTTGCTTCGCACTCTTGTATCTTCTTTCTAATCTTTCTGTCCTATATTAAGTAGGCGTTAGTAGATATAGATAACCAAATTACTGTTTGATTTCCGTTGCGTCCTTTGAACTTTAGTTATACGTTTCGCACTTATACGCGCTTTTCATTTCCGTGCCGTCTTTAGCTTAATTGTATATATTTTCTTTATTATAATAGATTAGTTTATTTTAACGTAATTCTTTAGTTTTAACCTCACGCCCTCTCACCGCTTCCCTTCGCGTTCCCTTTGCACACGGAGTAGCTCCACCGAGCTCAAGAAAGAGCCGGCGAAACTCCTAACATTTATGGTCCTTCGAGCCGGATTTATACTTTAATTTCGTTAAACATTGGAAGCGCTTTAACGGTGACCTGCGACCACGCGGCCGCTGCCGCGACCGTTACGCGTGCTCGTGCGTTCCGCCTGTGTTCGGGAGTGACCTTTACTGTGAGAGTGAAAAGTGTTATTGCTAGTCACGCATTGAAAACATGGAGCAATTAATCGCGGAACAAGAAGTGTCGGCAGGGCTTATCCAACGGGCGTGGAAAAATGCGCTTAAATTAGGGCGCGATAAACTTACGCGCGAAGTACTTGAAACGCGCAAGGAACGTTTAGAACAGTACTGGGCGGCTTTTCTCGCACGCCACATGAAAATCGCCGCGTGCCCGGGTTACTCAAGCACAGAATACGCGCTGCAAGATCTTTTCTCCGTAACCGAGGAAGAGTGCTTGGATTGCCTGTCGCAATTCAACACCGCACTAAGAGGCGCCGCGAAGGTCGTGGATACAACGACGACTTCCGACGTGCCTTCCTCGGACGCGGGCGCGCTTGCCCGGCAAATTCAGCTCCCTCGGATCGAATTGCCCACGTTTTCCGGCGACCAGCTCGAGTGGGAGAGCTTTCGGGATCTTTTCCGGTCTCTCGTCGTCGACGTCGCCGGCATTCCTAACGTGCAAAAGCTCCAACATTTGAAGGCGAGTCTGGCGGGTGAAGCGGCCGACGTCCTTCGCAGCGTGCCCATCGTGGACTCCTCGTTCGCCGGCGCTTGGGCGGACCTTATGAAAAGGTACGATAATAAACGAGTGATCCTGTGCCGTCACATGCAGGCGTTTCTCGCGTGCGCTCCTTCCACGTGCGAGACGCCGGCGGAGCTCAAGCGTCTCCTCGCTGTGGCTCAACGCTCTCGCCGCGCCTTTGAGGCCCTCGGACGTCCGGTGCAGTACTGGGACGACTGGTTCGTCCACATCGTCGTCCAGAAATTGCATCTCACGACCCGCCTCGTCTGGGAGACGTCCATTGCCGACAGTCGGGAATTCACCACCTTCGCACAACTCGTTGACTGCCTGGAGATGCGTATCCAGGCGCTCGAAGCCGCGCAGCCGTCCGACGCCAAAGGCCCCGCTGCACCCAGGTCGACGAAGCCGTCCTATGCCGCCGCTCCCGCCGCCGCTCCAGCCGCCGCACGGCGGCCTGCCGCCGCCTCCCACAACGCGACGGCGCGCCCGGAACCCCGGGCCGGGCACTCGTGCCCTCTTTGTTTTACAGGGCATCCATTGAGTTACTGCGCCCGTTTCAAGAGGTTGACCACTGGGAAACGACAGGAGGAAGCCCGACGGCTCGGCGTCTGCCTTAACTGCCTGCGTCTCGGACACGTGCGTGCAGAATGCCCGTCGGAAAGACGGTGCCTCCACTGCCAGGACGCTCACCATACGCTGCTTCACGCCGCCCCTCGCACAAGAGATCCGCCGCCGCCCTCCAGCCACGAGCCCCAGGGGTCCGCAACGACGGCGGTAGTCGCTTCCCACACCGCCTTGGCTAGCCGGACGGTTCTCCTGGCCACGGCCCTTATCGAGGCCGTCGCTCCCAACGGAGAATCCCGCACCGTACGCGCCCTCCTGGATCCCGGATCAGAGGCGTCTTTTCTCACGGAGCGGGTTGCCCAGGCTCTTCGCTTACCACGCTCGACCGTCCGCGTCTCCGTATCCGGACTTCAAGGCGCCCGGTCGGGTACTGCGACCGCTGAAGTCGCCCTTCGAGTGCGCTCGCGCCTCGGGAGTGGAAATTCCGTTCCGTTACAGGCGTTGGTGCTGCCGAGTCTGACGTCAACACCGTCGAGCAGAGTCCCCGCCGTGCAATGGCCCCATCTACGAGGACTGGAGCTGGCCGACCCGCAGTACGCCCGACCTTCCGACGTCGATATGGTGCTGGGAGCCGACGTTTACCCGCTGCTCGTGAGATCCGAGTTCCGGCGGGGACCTTCCGACTCGCCTTCCGCCCAGAACACGATCTTCGGGTGGGTGCTCCTAGGCCCGGTGACGTCCGCACCCCAGAATCTCCAGGCGCCTCCACGAGTCTCGTCTCTCCACTGTCGACGGGAGGATCTCCTTTGCGCCGCCCTTCGCCAGTTTTGGGAAACGGAAGAAGTGGCCGCTCGTACCATCCTCTCTGCCGAGGATCAGGCCTGCGAGGACCTCTTCATGAGCACGCACCAACGCGACGAATACGGTCGCTATCAGGTGCGCCTCCCCAGGAAGCAGGACTCCGATTCGCCGCTGGGCGCCTCGCGCCCGGCCGCAGTACGCATCCTGCTGTCCAGCGAGCGCCGTCAGGCGCGCTCGCCCTCCGCACAGGCGACGTACGCCGAGTTTTTGCAGACGTACCTTGACCTGGGGCATATGGAGTCCGTCCCGCCAAAAGAGATGTCTCGGGCGCATTTCTATATGCCTCATCACCAGGTCACCAAGGCGTCCGATCCCGAGGGAAAAATCAGGGTGGTATTCAACGCCTCCGCACGGTCGACCACAGGTAGTTCCCTCAACGACCAACTCCTCCCGGGTCCGAAGCTGCAGTCTGAGCTGTGGGTGACACTGACCAGATGGAGATTCCATCGATTGGGGTTCACCGCGGACATTGTAAAGATGTTCCGCCAGATCCGGATACACCCGGACGACGCCGACCTCCAGCGCATTGTATGGCGGGCGGATCCGACTCTTCCGGTGGAAGACTTTCGCCTGACCACCGTCACGTACGGTACCGCCCCGGCTCCCTTTCTAGCGATTCGCACTCTCCACCAGCTCGCCGCCGATGAACGTGCCCGCTTCCCGCTCGGCGCCCAGGCGATAGAGGACAACGCCTACGTGGATGACATCCTCACCGGGGCGGACACGCTGGAGGGAGTCCAGGAAGTGCGACGGCAGCTGGTGGCGATCTTGCAGGCAGGAGGGTTCGAGCTGAGTAAATGGGCCTCGAACGACCCTCGCATTTGCCCCGAAGACGACCTCCCGGACAAGCACTTCGTGCCCGAGGGGTCCGTTCCAACCTTGGGCCTACGTTGGAGCCCGGTTTCCGACGCCTTCTCCGTTCGCGTGGCGCTGCCACCGGCGACCAACACGGTATCCAAGCGCAGCATCCTCTCCGAAGTGGCACGCCTGTTCGACCCCCTCGGCTGGATGGCACCGGTCCTCGTCAGGGCCAAAATTATGTTGCAGGATCTTTGGCTCGCGGGCTCCGATTGGGACGCCCCTGTTCCCGACGAACTCCTGCAGAGATGGCGGGAATTTCACGACGCGCTGCCCCAGCTGGAAGGTATTGCCGTGCCGAGGTGGGTCGGTACAGGCCCCGCGCCGCCGTCGTGGGAACTCCACGCCTTTTGCGACGCTTCGGAACGAGCCTTCTCCTGCGCCGTGTATCTCAGGGTACCGTCGGACTCCGGCCACGCCCACGTTCAACTCGTCGTTGCCAAGAGCAAGGTGGCCCCTGTGAAAACGGTCAGCGTTCCTCGCCTGGAGTTGAACGGCGCCGTACTACTGACGAGGCTCGTCAACGCGCTCATCTCCGGCCTTGCTCCTCACGCCTGCACTGTCGCCGCCTGGACCGATTCTGCAGTTGTCTTGGCTTGGCTCCGCAGCCACGCTTCCAGATGGAAGCCGTTCGTCGCCAACCGCGTCGCCGAAATCCAGGCGTCACTGCCGCCGTCCTGTTGGCGCCACGTAAGGACGACCTCCAACCCCGCTGATCTGGCCACCAGAGGTATTTCGCCGGGACAGCTGTCGGACAGTAGCCTATGGTGGCGAGGACCGGCGTGGCTTTCCCTTCCACGCGCCTCCTGGCCGCAATCATCCGTCGACAGCAAGGGGCTGGAAAACCAGGAAGTGAGGCCGACTGTCGTCTGCACCGCCACCTCCTTGCCCCCGTCGCTTTTAACCAGGTACTCTCGCCTGTCTCGACTCCAAAGGGTAACCGCACTTTGCCGTAGGTTTATGCACAACGCACGAAACCCGAAGGAACGCCGCACCGGCCCTCTCTCGGCTCTAGAACTGCACGAGAGCCTGCTAGTTTGGGTACGCGCCACACAAGCCCAGGACTTTGAGGCGGAGCTCGTCCAGCTGGCGAAGGACGGTACGGTCCCTCGCTGCTCCTCTATCCGCGCCTTGGCGCCGTTCTTGTGCCCGAACGGACTGCTGCGCGTGGGCGGGCGCCTCCAGGAGTCATTCCTAGCCTACGACGCGCGGCACCCACTAATCGTGGATCGACGCAGCCCCCTGGCCCTGCTACTGGCTCGAGACGCCCACGCGTCCACACTCCACGGAGGGACGCAAGCCACCCGCAACTACCTTCTGCAGCGCTTCTGGATTCCCCGCGGGACGTCTATGGTCAAGCAGCTCGTCCACTCCTGCGTCCGCTGCAGCCGCTTTCGACGCTCCATCGGCGCGCCTCGCATGGGACAACTCCCGGCCGACCGCGTCCGTCCCAGCCGACCTTTTCTCACTGCCGGAGTGGACTACGCCGGCCCCATTCAGATCCGGGCGTCCAAAGGGAGAGGACAAAAGTCCTACAAGGGCTATATAGCACTTTTTGTTTGTCTCGCGTCTAAGGCGATCCATTTAGAAGTCGTGTCGGACTTAACCTCACACGCATTCCTTGCAGCCTTTCGCCGTTTTGTGTCACGCCGAGGCCGGTGCCGCAGACTCCTCAGCGACAACGGCACCACATTCAAAGGCGCCGACAACGAACTGCGGGCGCTGTTCCAGCGGGCATCCGACTTCTACGGGCAGGTCTCCACGCGCCTGGCACAGGACGGAAAGGACTGGACTTTCATCCCCCCGCTCGCCCCTCATTTCGGCGGGCTCTGGGAAGCGGGCGTAAAGTCCGTCAAACACCACCTTCGCCGGATAATCGGCGACCAGACGCTCACGTACGAGGAAATGACGACTTTCCTGTGTCAGGTTGAGGCCTGCTTGAACTCCCGCCCGCTGTGCCCGCTTTCCGAGGATCCCTCGGACCTCACCGCCTTGACGCCAGGCCACCTGCTCGTCGGCGAGGCCCTCACCGCCATTCCCGAGCCGAACTTGGTGGAGAGGAACACCGGCCTCCTGTCCCGTTGGCAGCAAACGACCTGCATGCGCGACCATTTCTGGCGTCGGTGGTCACACGAATACGTCCACCACTTGCAGACGCGGTCGAAGTGGACAAAATCGACCTCCACCGTCCGCATCGGGAGCATGGTCCTAGTGAAAGACGACCACCTGCCTCCCACGAAGTGGCCGCTCGCCCGGGTGATCGACACGCACCCCGGCCCGGACGGAGAAATCCGCGTCGTCACCATCCGCACCGCCACCAACACCTTCAAGCGCGCCGTTACCCGGCTCGCTGAGCTCCCGATCGCGCCCGACGACTCCACGGCCCCGATCGGCAACGCGTTGCACTAACGGATGCAACGTATCACCACAGCGCCCCGCCTGCAACGCCGCGAGCATCCAACGACGGACGTCACGGCGGGCGGCCAACGGCTCCAAGCCGACTTTACTTCGTCGATTGACGAGACGGGCGGCATGTCGCGGCGAATTCGAACCCGCCGCGCAAATAGCGCAAAGCGCCATCGTCCGCCTCACATTCGGCTCCCTCCGTCGCGCCTCGGCCGACTCCGGGCGGATCGAGCAGTTCGGTGATCGGCTCGAGGCGGGACGGGGGAGAGGTGTGAGGTAAGACGCGGGTCTCCGACGGCCGGTCTCCTTCTTAACGTTTTGGCAATCGATCCGCACAGGTGACTTTCGCAATCGTAATAACCCTTTTTTGCTTCACTTAGACCGGACCGTCGGAGGCCACATTTAAAGCGCTCGTTCTTTTCTTTTCCTTTCGCGCAGTCTTTCCATTTAAATTCAAGCTTTCTCTCTCTTTACCTTTTGCTCTTTAAATTCGCTTCTTTCTTTTGCTTCGCACTCTTGTATCTTCTTTCTAATCTTTCTGTCCTATATTAAGTAGGCGTTAGTAGATATAGATAACCAAATTACTGTTTGATTTCCGTTGCGTCCTTTGAACTTTAGTTATACGTTTCGCACTTATACGCGCTTTTCATTTCCGTGCCGTCTTTAGCTTAATTGTATATATTTTCTTTATTATAATAGATTAGTTTATTTTAACGTAATTCTTTAGTTTTAACCTCACGCCCTCTCACCGCTTCCCTTCGCGTTCCCTTTGCACACGGAGTAGCTCCACCGAGCTCAAGAAAGAGCCGGCGAAACTCCTAACAATGATCTTGAAGTTTCCTTGTTGTATGGAAAAAATTTAGACATCTGTAAATTATAAGAATCATATTATTAAACTATTAAATTATTACAACTGTAAATAGAAACGTGATGAATTACCTGTCGCAAATGTGTGATTTATGTTGATGTTGATGAATTTGCGACGATATCAGCCTTGATAAATTTTGGATCCATACATAATGGCACATATTATCTTTTTCTTGCTCATTTTGATATAATAGTAAGTTTATATGTTTATTTTCAGATATTTTATCACTTAATCGTAATGGTAATACTTCATATTTTTCATGTTCAGATTTATCTTTATTCGTTAATTGGTATAAATTTATAGACAAATTATTATTTTTTTCAAATGTAGGTATATGTTTAGTTGTAACGGGAAATGTAATTCCCGTTAAATTTAGTACATTTTCATTATGCGGATATGATTGTTTACGGTTACTATGATGCGATGCTGGGTATAATGCTAACGTTACTGCCCAAGCAAAGCAATCATTTTCATTATCGGCCAAATCAATAGAAACGGTTGCTTTTCTATTTCGTATAGCTAATGGAAGTCGACAGTTTCCTTTACCGGCGCTCAATAAATCATATTTATTGATATTTATAATCAAACTGATAATTTTGCTCAATGCCCATCCACTGTCACGTTCTTGAAATTCCTCTAGCGATGTAAGAATCTGCCCACACACATTGTTTGTATACCAATTATCAAGCTTTATGGTGGAATCATTGTCATTTAGTAGTACCTCATTTTTTGTTGCAAAGGTTTTAATTTCCTTCTTACTTTCGTCGGTCAAACTGTCTTTTAACGTAAATTCACCATTGAAGATTGTGTTTACTTTAACACATTTGTGCTGTTTAACATACGATAGTACTTTTTCTATCACTATATCTTTAGCATCGTTTAAAAATATAGAAGGATCAATATGATGTACATTTATAATAATTCCAGTGATTATACGACTTTGGAAGGCATGTCCGCTTTCAATTTCTTTCCATTTCAGTGTAACATTCTTATTCTTCTGTTTTTCTTCATTTAATCCAGATCCAGAATGTAGATTGAAATTAAAACTTAATTGTTCACACGTACAAGTTAGTTTAGCTATTTGCGCAAGTAAATGTTGTTTCCTACCGACACTTATTTTTTCTTTTTTATTAATTAAATATGAATGCAAATATTTTAAATGCTGTTCACAATCTTTTATCCATTGGGTTTTATCTGCTTCTGATTCAATTAAATACGCTCGGTTTAATAAATTTTCTTCTTTTTGCATTAGTTGTTTTTTATTCACTGCATTTTCTTTTTTTCTTCGTAATCGTTCGTTTACGAAATACTTTAAATTCCTCAGCCGCTTTAATTGTTCCATCAGTTTCACTTTATATTCTTTTTTCATATTTTCATTATTTAGGAGTATTTTCGTTTTTTTTTACATATGTAGTATATTGCTTTTTCCACTCTTTAAAATCCTCTTCTTTCTTCAAAAACGGCATTTGATTTAATACATTTTTTTCTATTTTCGCCGATAATCTATTAATAGATTTCATTTTACACCTCTTTAATCACACTACCGTTTTGTAATTAATCACACTACCGTTTTGTAACTTTCACTGCACTTCACTTCGTTAGCCTCCTCCGCCTCCGCTTACGGTCGCGGTTTAGAATACAACGGACGCACAATTTCCTGCATATATTTGTCCTGCTACGACTATCCCCTCTCTCTGACTTACCACCGCACCGCTTTTATCATAGATATGAAATCAAATGATTTACTCTTTCATATATTGCATTAATTCCTGAAAAATTAAATGGCAAAAATTTTAACCACGATCTTATTAACTGTGGCTCCTCATACTTTCGATATTTAACGTTTAAATTAAATGGTCATACCCAAATTTTATAGAATATATACAATCGTGCTTTAAAAATGAAAATTTTTAAATCATCTGCTTGAGCTGAACATAAATCGACTAATTTTGGTGGAACTAATGTTGGTGCATCTGGTGACGTATCAGGAGAAGCATTACCATTTGCATCTTCGCCGAATTCGTCCTCAGACTCATTCTCAGCATTAACATTATATAAATTTCGTATAGCTAATATATCATCTTCCTCAAGTTTAATATAATCTGTATGATTTTCATAATGATAAAACGGCGACATTATTGAATTCATATTTGACGAATGTAGTATACCTAGACTGTGACCAATTTCGTGTGTTAATGTTTCGTATAAACTGAATGACTCATCGTTTATCGGCCCCTCGCCTATCATCCATTTCCACGATTTAGATATATGAATTTCTCTGACATTATTACTTTCATTCGGCATATCTGCATGTGCTAATGTTTGATTAGAGAATGGCGGTGAACAAACTTGTTGCGGTGAATTAACACTGTAATGCATTGTATTTTCAAATGATATAATTATATCCGCTTCAGTTTTACTTTGTACTTGAGTAAAGGTTAACCGAGATGGCTTTTGCCACAAAGAAAATGCTTTTTTTTGCAATGTTAATTTGATCTGTTGTTCCGACATGGAAATACCAACGCAATGTTTTTTTGTTCCATTTATAAGAATGAAGTGTGTAATCGCTGACATGATCACTTACTCCGCAACGCTTTGCCTCCATCAACTTTTTCGTTTCAGCATTTAGAGTCCCATCGACTTTAAGATTCCAATATTGTTGAAAAATTCGTATTGCATCTGCCAATTTATCATTATCAATAGTTTGTGATTTTGAATCGTTAGTGTTCATATAGCCGTAATATTGAAGATAATTAATTGTTGAACGTTTATTCATCGGATGCGTAGAAGGCACTCGCAAATTGGTCTTGATAGATAAGAGAGAAGGAAAAAGTTGAAGAAGTATCGCAGTGTGAATTATAAATATAATTAATTTCGCCATGATTAGAATTGAGGTGCTCACGTGTCACGGTAGGACGAAAGACTGATGTGAAAGAAAAATATGTACTAGTTTATAATGAACTCATTTTTTATTAATTTTATATAGATGGCTAAATACATTAGAAATTTTAAACATTATTTTCATTATTTATATATTGTGTAAATTTCAAATTCATAATATCTTGAAGCAAATCATCCATTTTTTTAACCCGTGCTTTAAAATATGCGGAGTCGATATGCCAGAATCCTTTACGCGCACATCGGTATTCTTCAGGATACGTATCGTCGATTATATATAATTAGTAGAAGTTGTTGAATGAAACAGTTTGTTTTATCTGTAATGAAATTATTATTTTATATAGTTTTATTACTAAAATCATTTATAATTATATACATACTTGATGTATGTCTGCAAACCTGTTTTTGATTATGATGCTGCTTTTTTTTATTCTTTTCATCTTTTGACATCTCGTTTCCATTTTTGCGCTTACGTTTTGACGAATCTTTTTCGCTCTCATTTTTCATATTTTCCTTCTCACTCTCTACATGTTCTTCTTCTTTTACATCATCATCATCATCATTATCATCAGTAGAGAATTTCATTTCATTATATTTTCCACCAAGGTATATTAGATGAACTGGTATACCGCTTGTAAGGCAGTTCTCTATAACTTGGTAATGCTTGCTTTTTTCTAATAAAATATTACTTATACGTAATGGCAGAAAAATAGAGAATGTATCATTTAAATCAAACATAACTCTATCTCCAAAGCGGGTCTTCATTTTTCTCATTCCGCTTATTAAATTTGATTTATTAATTTCCAAGCCTGCTACCGGGTTCACTGGCAACTTGCTTATAATACCGACACTCTTCAGCAAACTGAACGTATTTTCGCACATGTTCACTGCAAATATCTACTGAACTGTTAATGCACTTGCGCTATTCAACGACTAAACTGCGCGTATCGCGAAGTAGCGCTATTTATGCACCCCATACTCTTCCACCCAAACTTCCAGCATACGTCACTTTTCTTCATTTCCCTACTACCTTCAACAATTATGCCCACGCTCAATTTCTGATTTTCCACACATTTAATACCTACAGCGCAAATAGGAGCTTCAGTACGAGACGAATCTTTTTGAAAGAAACTTCGGTCGACTAAAGTTTGTGCAACATTTGCATTAAAGTGAAATTGAAAAGTTACAGTTTTGTAAGTGAAGTGAAAATTTAAAAAAATAATTATGGTATGTAGTTCGAATATAAGTAAAACAAATTTTTATTTTCAATACTCTAATTTGCTAAAATTAATATTATTTTCAGGCTACAGCCGATTATGAAAAAATAACGCATTTCATCGATATGGATGGATTTACAATTAATCGACATACGTTTTTATGCAAAGAAATTGCGATAATATCTATAAATGAAAATATATTACGTGAATACCTATTTTTGAATAAAAACTTTAGCGATTTAAGTGTTGAAGATCAGCGAAGCGCGCGTTATGTATACAACAACGTTCACGGAATTTTATTCAAAGATTACGGATATGAAAATTTTGAACAAGAGGACTTGCCCTATATAGTCCAAGATTTTATCTCAAAATATGACAGTCCAATTGTTGCATATAAAGGTGGAACTTATGAAAATAAATTATTGAACGAACTTGGAATCCGAAATATAAATTTAGAGGAACTGGCATGTCCTAAATTTGATGTTCTAGTTTCTAATAAACTGTATAATAAAGTGAACATCAACACTATAATGTGTAAAATGCATGTAAAAGAGAGAAATTGGAATAATAAAATTCCGCATTGTCCTTTACTTGAAGTACAAGTTTTTAGAAATTGGTACTGTCATAACGTAACTAATAAATCTTCTTAAATAATAATGTACATTGATATGCACTGATTGTGAATATAATGAATTTTTATATTTTATTATCAATTTGTAATTAAGTACACAATTAAAAATAAATTTATTTTAAATTTATATCAATCCATGAATTATGTGATTTATCTAATCCCAATCATTTAACATATACTTTATTTTGCTTTCTACGAATAACTTTTTCAACTAAATAAATATCGCTATGCTTAGCTTTTAATAATTCATATTCATAGAAACCGCCTCTAATGTCATTTCCTCGTAAATCTTGAATTAAATATGTGACAGGATAAGTATGTTGCACAGAAGTAACTTTAAAAATTTCAGTCGTCCAATTAGGCGTATATCCTTTCTCAAACAAATGCTTGTATTTACTAATACGTACAAAATCTCCAACTCGATATTTGCCCGGTTTAACGATCTTTATATTACTATAAACTGATGAAAGAAGCGTGCTAGCATTTTTATTTGTCACATCTGCAGGTCTCATTTTGATTGTTCTATGTTTACGCATATTGTAATCGTATACAAGTTTATTTAACATATGCGTCCATTTATAGCTTCCGTTTAACGAGAATAATTTCCACATATTATTTTTTAACGTTCTATTCCAACGCTCTACTATCGATGCCTTCATAACACTATATGTAGAATAATGATTTATTTCATGTTTATCCATTAAATTCTTAAAATCTTTATTAAAAAATTCTTTCCCATCATCCGTTTGCAAATTTTTAGGTTTACGCTCCTCGAAGATATTTGAGAAAGCCTTTACCACATCTTTACCTTGTTTCGTTTTCAACGGACGAGCCCAGCCATATTTAGAAAATGTGTCGATAACTGTGAGAATATATTGAAATCCCGAATTAAATCGCGTATATGCTTTCATATCTACTAAATCAGCTTGCCATAAATCATCATATCCTTTAATTATAACACGTCTTCTTACAAAATTCTTTCTCACAGGTGTATGCAATTCTTTTACTAACTGCTCTTGTTCTTTAATTAATTTCATGATTTTAGGTTTCTACTACATTATCATGTGCTTGTGTACTATTTATAATTTCTATAATTGCAATTTGAGTGTTTCTTAAATTCTCCTTATTATCATTCACATCCTTCCGCAGCTCGTCAATTGAAGTTTTTAGCGTATTTTGTGTCACAAATTCTTTACGAATATTAGCTATGTCGTTTTCTTTATGGTGTAAATTTTGTTTTACCCCATTTATCTGCTCATCAAGAAGAGATTGTAGATTCACTATATCTTTTTCCAATGCCGTGGTCAAATTCTCTACTGCATCCTTTGTCGTAGCCGATTCCGTAAGATTGCTTATAAAATATTCATGATGACTAATACTATTTTTTGCTGAAGTAATATTATAATTAATTTCTTCAATAATTTTAGAAATTGTATTCAATTTTTCATTAAGGTTTTTTTCATCAGACTCTATTTTTTGCTGTTGCGCGAGGAAATCTTCTATAACATTTTGCAGCAATTTATTATTTTCTTTTCCATTTACTTCTAAATTTATAATTTTTTCTGTTAACGTAGAAGTCACTTCATCAAGTTTATTGAAATTTGCGCCATAAAGATTTAATACGGCATTTATTCTGTTTAATTTATCGTAATTAGCTTCGCTTTGCGACGCACACTTTTCAATTTTTTCGTTGAGACTGCCTCGAAGCGCCCTATCGTTACTTAATATACGTTTATCTACATAGTATTTGTTCGCAGCGTCTGTAGAGTTTCCAGGATTTGCTATTCGTATAATTTTTCTATTTTTTGCAACATAACCGCCCTCATTAACGTTGAAATGAAGAAAAATACCTTTCCTTTTCATATTAGAATTTTGTAACCGATCATTAGCATCTTCTATGCCCTTACCACTAAACTTGTTAATGAACATTATAAGACTAAATATAATTTAGGCATACACAAATATTATATAATAATATTGGCTTCGCGAAGTTCCTCCACTATTGACATAATTTCATTATCATGTCCTGTATGTCCAACTTTTTTTGATGATATTAAAAGCCGTAAACGGTCAATAAGCTCATTAGGATTGTCCCAGTGAACATAATTCACTGGTTCATTCGTAACTAACATATTATTCGGTATATATTTTTTCATTGCAAATTTATTTCCTGCTCCAACTTTAAATTTATTAGATTTTGTTTTAGCTCTTTCCGCGGCTGTAGCTATAGCTAAATGTCGTGCTAGTAATGGAGCAATTATTTTTTTATATTTAAATCCTTTACTGCCCATAATCTGTTGTGATGATTGGTAATCTCTACGGAAGGCATTTGTTTTTAATAAAATAGTTTTATACTTAATTAAATCTGTATTATTATATAATTTTGAATTGGGAATTTTCTTGAAAATTAATTCGAAAATTCCAGGGGTTCCGCCGTATCTAATTTTCTTAATAATAATATTATCATTTTCATCTACCTCAAATATGCTGTCACCTAACATTAAATTGTCATCTTTAAAATATATGCCGTAAACATGATCAATTTCTTTGTCAAAATCTGTACTGAAAAATAAGCTAATATATTTTCGTGATAATGGGCCTAAGTTCTCCTGCATTAAATTTCTAACATCTTCAGGCGGATTTTGTAATATTTCACTAATAGAGGATTCCGCATGTGATTTTTCTAACGGTGAAGGTTCTACAACATTTGGTCTTTCTATCGATAATGGTATAGGAGATATAGGAGTTGACGCTTCAGCAAATGTCCTTCTCCTACCTATTTGTGGCGTTGCCTTAAATTTTATATTATCATTTTTAGTTTTAGTACTCCTAATAACGGCACTAGACGGCGAATAACTATAATGCGTTTCACTCAATGACGGATTAACCATTTCCTTTGTTTTTTTCTTACTCAAGTCTTCAACTCCTCCACTACCTTCATCTTCAAAAACATCACCTTCATTATCTTCAATATCTTCAATATCACTTTCAATATCTTTTTCAATTTCAAATTTTTTCTTTTCATGTTCATTATTGATATTCGTAATTATATTTTTCTCTAGTAATTTTTGTAGAGGTTTAGTTATCGGTTTATATGTTTCTTTTAAATATTCCTCAGACTCTATTTTACCAAGTTTCAAATCTTTATATTTTTTTCGAATTATATCACTTGTTTTCACGATATGTTTTAAAATTTGCCGGCGTTTCTTATATTCTCGCGTACCACCCATCTCACTTCTCACTCCTTCCGTGGATGTATAATGACTGAATATTAGCAGTATACTGATTTATATAATAGCCAACTGGTCAAATTCTTTTCGATACCTTCCATTTTGAATATTACTATCCTTATCAATTACTAAAAATCCATACTTTTTCTCCCAGCAATTTCTACATAATGCTAGAAAATCTTCATAGCTCATATCCGTATTAATATGTTCATTATAAATATGGCGTAAATTTGTATTATCTTGCTGAAAAATTACTAATAAATTCGTATTGTCTCTTATAAGATGCTTAGGTATTTTTGCATAAGTTTGACATAAATAAAAACTATCGATATTAGAATGTCTGCCCATTGAAAAATACTCCCTTATAGTTTGCTGTTTATCACAGGCTACATCATCGAATATAAAGATAGAATTAGGCAAAGCTTCAGAAATCGGAATAATCTCGCTATTATTTGAAAATGTATAATAGCCGATGTCTAGTACTGCTGATATAATTCTTTCGAGATAACGATATTTTACTTGTTGTAGTGATTTCGAATACACATAAATATTTTCAAAGCGCACTCCATTAGGGCTTTCAATTAAATTAACTATTATATTGGTTTTTCCACAATTAGATGGTCCGCATATTATACAGCGAATAGTATTGGGGAGTATCTTACTATGACGTCGATAATTATCATTACGATTTTCTTCAAGTAACATTTTTTCACACACAAAACTATTACAAATTGACAACGGCTGCTTAACGAAACGCATGATAATATTACCCGTAGAGACTAAAAGAATAACTACCAATATTCGCTTACAGCAAAAGCATATAAATAGGCGAGTAATCATTTATTAGCTTTATTATCTCAGAAGATGGTGAAGTGTAAGTGTAATGATAGCGTATGCAAATAGAAAAGAAAGAGTGAATAGCAGTCATACTAAGGGGAGTGGTATATTAAACTCTGCAATCAATGCACTTCCTTTCGAATTACATATTCCGGGGTATCAGTTTTGCGGACCTGGTGCGCATTTAAACAAAAGATTATCATTAGGACAAAAAGGTATAAACCAATTAGATTCAGCTTGTCGCGAACACGACATCGCCTATTCTAATAGTAAAGATATCGAGGAGCGACATAAGGCAGATAAATCTTTAGCAGCGGCTGCTAAACAAATTGCTACAGCGCAAGATACTAAACTTGGCCATCGTATTGCCGCTACTGTTACTTGGGGTCTTATGAATGCAAAAAGGAAAATGCGTATGGGCATGAATAAAAAGAAAAATAGAAAAAGAAAGATACGTATTGCTAAACGAGGCGGATTTATACCGCTATTGCCACTTCTCGGTGTCTTGGGTTCGCTAGCGGGAGGTGCTGCTAATATTGCATCCGCAATAAATAGGTCTAAAGCTCAGCAAAAGCAGTTAGAAGAATTGAAAAGACACAATGCAACTTGAGAGGGTCGCGGACTCTATTTATCTCCGTATAAACGTATAAGCGGTCGCGGTATTAGAAAACGAAGAAAGGCCGAAAAAAAAAAAAATAATAATTCGAATACATTCGTCGCAACTGGAGTAACCACTAATATACAATTAGAAAAAGCATGCAAAAGTATTCCATATTTTAGAGGGGTTTTTATGCGAAATAAACTACCTATAACGATAAGAAGAAATGAATGTGGAATAGAAAATTTGGATAATAATGAAGGAAAAGGAACACACTGGGTGGCATATATTAAAAAAGGAAATAATGTTAAATATTTTGATTCGTTCGGTAATTTGAGGCCACCGTTAGAACTAATAAATTATTTTAATAAAAAAAACCTAGCAGCAGTTTCTTATAATTACAGCAGTTATCAATCATACGACATGACTAATTGTGGTCAGTTATGCTTTGAATTTCTTAAACGTAACATCTAAAAATGTCGTTTACTGTAACTTTAAGTGGCACGTCTTCAGACTTGATAGCCGAAACATTTCACGCTATTCCTAATATCGATGAATCAAATAATAAATTTTATTACGACGGTAATAAGGAAATCGTTATACCAAAAGGTTCCTACGAACTATCAAGTATTAATACCTATATTCAAGACAATATTCGTAAAGAGGTAAGTGAGGATCCAGATAAAATCTTCATATTACGTGCAAATAATAGTACGTTAAAAAGTGAAATCAAATGTAAGTATTCTATTGACTTCGGTAAACCAAACAGTATTGGAAGTATATTAGGATTTTCAAACAAGAGAATACTTGAACCTGAATAATGGTATGAATCGGATATTACAGTAAAAATTATTAAAGTGAATATTATTCGTATTGACTGTAGTATTACTGCCGGTGCATATAGTAACGGGAAAATTGTGCACACAATTCATGAATTTTTCCCAAACGTTGAGCTAGGATATAAAATATCGGAAACGCCGTCAAACGTCATTTATCATCCAATCATCGTAAGAGTTATAGACCGTATAAATTTACGAGTAGTAGATCAAAGCGGAGATTTAGTTGATTTCGGAGACGAAGAAGTGACAATAAGATTACATATTAGAAAAAATGATAATTTATAACAATAATGATAGAAGGGCTAATAGCGTGGAAAAAGTATGTAAATTAAGAGCACCGATTAAGAAACGTGTCAGTAGAGCGATACACATCCACCGAAACCCATCTCATTCGCGAAAGTGTCTTACATCGGCGTCAACGTCGAAAATAAAGAGGTTAAGTTCGACAAATAAGAAATTTTTAGAATCGCTAGGCTTTACGGTAATATCTAAATAATATGAGCGACCCGCTTCATATTCATGATTCTCCTGTTATTGATAATCGAATTAGTGGCTACGAGTTTCATGCTTATAATCCCTACGTTAATTCTTCTCTAAGTTATAACGATGAAATAAGAATTCCGATACAGCAGCAAGATTTAATTGTATTACCATGTGAAAGTTACTTATTAATTGAGGGACGGTGTAGCATAAAATATAATAACGATACAAATAAAACTAGCCGCTTAGAAAACAATGCAATTGCTTTCCTATTTACTGAAATACGATATGAGCTTAATGGAATTGAGATAGACCGTTGTAAAAATGTGGGCATTACTACTACATTAAAGAATTATATTTCACTCGGAGATTCTAAAAGTATGGAAGTAGCTAAAGCCGGTTGGAATTATGGAAAATGGAAACCGCTAAACGAATCTGTCAATTCGTTTAGTTTTTGCGTACCGTTGAATATAATTTTAGGATTCTTTGAAGATTATAAACGCGTAATTACATATGGAAGGCATGAATTAATTTTAATTAGAGCAAAAGATGCTAAAAATGCAATAGTATCCGAACATGAATTTGTCGTGGAACCAAAAATTGAATTAACAAAAATACAATGGATGATGAAACACATTTCGTTAGACGAAAGTACTAAATTACAATTTTTACGCCTTCTACAACATGATAGACCAATTTCAATGAGCTTTCGTTCTTGGGAGTTACACGAATATCCCTTATTACCCGAAACACAAAATCATACGTGGGCTGTTAAAGCCTCGACTCAGCTAGAAAAGCCTCGCTACATCATATTTGCGTTTCAAACTAGTAGAAAAAATGATTTCAAGAAAGCCTGTACGAAATTCGATCATTGCTTTCTACGGGATATTAAGCTTCACTTAAACTCCGACTTTTATCCCTATGATAGACTCAATTTAAATTTTGATAACAATCAAGCTACAATCTTATATGATATGTACGCTAGATTTAAAAAATCATATTATAACTTATCAGATTTATCTGAATGTGCGCCATTACTGAGCATGGACTCTTTCACCGATACAATAGGTCCAATAGTAGTAATTGATTGTTTGCATCAAAACGAAACGGTCAAAACGGGTACGGTAGATGTAAAAATTGAATTTGAATGTGCTAATAATATCCCCCCCAATACATGTGCTTATTGTCTTATTTTACATGATCGCATAGTAGAATATAACCCATTATCTAGTATTGTGCGTAAGCTAATATAAATGTGACTCCTCTACTACGATAGAATTACCCCCTCTTATTGTACATTAATATCTAACACCCAATGCATATAAACTACACCCGCTATCATAAACAGTGCCTTATAGCACGCTCAGACGTGAACAAAGGACGATCGGTGGTCTCAACGTCATAATGAAATTAAACATGGAGAATTGTAATTTCAAATATCTCCTATCAATTAGTGAAAACTGAGAGATTGAGTGTCCAAATCATTGGAAATTTATAAATAATGATACAAAGATTAAAGATATTTTAAAAATTATTATTGAAAGAGATTTACATAAGTTTCTAATGATAAAAGTAAATACAACTTTTTATATATTCAATAAATTATTTAAAATAATGATACCGGTGATGGAGGAGACCGATACGATAGCGTCAAAATGGTAAGTAAATAATAAATACTCTTATTCTTCTTTTCATATTTACAACTTTCCACGTATACTCAGTTTTATTCTTTTTCAGTGTTTCAAAATTCGAGTTCATGATGGAGATAAACGACAAATTTATAAAATCACCGTCTACATGGCTTTATATGGAAATATTAGAGATTATTGAAGATATTCTATCGTTTATAGACGACTACGGATTTGAGGAAATGTTAGCTATTAAGTTAAATAATGATATTTATATGTATGACAAACAACACAGGGAAATCTTGCAATTACATTTGAAGTAAGTACACAGCTTCACAGACTTTATTCGCTTTAGCAAAAATATTTAATTTAAGTCTTTGCAGCGCACCGATGTTGCATCAGGACTCTGAGGATTGTTCGGCAATATCATATTGCGCGAGTTTTAGTTCTGACGGTAACGAAGAAAGCGATACAGAGAACAACAATGAAAAAGGAGCTACTTATGCCTCTTCCTCGCCATCGCCCGTAGAATCCATACCGGATTTGCTATCGGAACAAGACTGGCAGGAATCCATATCAGATTTGCAATCGGAACAAGAAACGCAGGATTATATTTAACATTTCTCATATTAATTCTTTGTATCGTAAGAACATATTTAAATTGTATTTTTAACTTTATTTTAAAAACAATAGATATAAATAAATAATACTGGCATTGATATTTACATTATTACGATCATTTACTACCGTATTCAATCGCGCGCGCACCCGACTTTATCGTTTCGCAGCTCAAATGTTCGTAGACAGTATCGACATTGTATAATGTAAATTCACCTAAAGATAATAACAACGAACTGCACTTCTCTGCTTCCTAGTCTGCTGATGCTACGAAGAGTATTAACCGATGTGCTACGTTTAACGTGCGAATATTAGCTAGCGCCTAGCGCCCTTTCCCCGGGACCCTCTCCCCTCCCTCCCACCCCCGACCTGCAACGCGTCCGCTGCTCCAAGATGACGCCGGACCCCCTCCTCACTGCCCGTACACCTTGCTCCCACCCAACCTCCTCCTCCGTAGTACAATCGTCCTCCGCTCTCGATATCGTTGTTGCCCACACACGCTCGAGTACCGCGTAATCGCTTATCGTATCATTCCTCTGCAACCTTCTCCTACCGGTCTACTTCCAACCCCCCGCACGGCATTTCGTAGTACAACGCCTACTACTACCTCTGTCTACATTTCGTAGTACAACGCCCCGTGTCGATGGCGCTTATCGTCCTCCGCTCTCGATATCGTTGCCCACACGCTTGCTCGAGTATCGTGTAATCGCTTATCGTTCGTTTCGTATTGTTCCTGTCCAACCCCTTCTCCTCCTACTCTCTAAATTCCGAGTAAACCACAAACTTTCGACCTAACAGAAAAAATAAGGCAAGGCCCCCCGATATCAGCAGCAACCGACTCGATATCGCCCAACCGCCGACTTTTAACCTTGACCGCTACCGCTGTGGAATCGAACGGCTCGCCTTCTTCACCTTCCAACGTTCTTCCGATTTTAACCGCCGACCGCGCAAACTTCCACCTGATTAAGACAAACCGCAAACTTCCCCTCATTAAAAGACAAACCGCAAACTTCACCTCTCCGATAAGACAAACCGCAAACTTCACCTCTCCGATAAGACAAACCGCAAACTTCAACCTGTTATTAAGACACTAACCGCAAACTTCGATAAAAAAATAAAAAATACACGCAAACACGCAAGACCGAATGACTGCGGTCCAGCAGAATCGACTACACTGGTCCAGAATCGGCTACTGGTCCAGAATTACTGGTCCAGAATCGGCTTACTCTCGCCTCGGGTCCAGAAGCGGCTTACTCTTACTACTCGCGGCTACTCGTAGAATTGCGTATGATTTCGGTAGAAGACATGAAACTTGCAAGGACAAAGAAAGGAAACATACTGGTAACACAATACGGACAGCACCGAATTTTTAGTATTGTGCTGACCGACCGTTTTTTTAATACACCTAGTACTACGAACAGTGTGACTGGACTGCAGAGCCTTCGTAAAACATTATCAAACTACGGGGCAAGCGCTTGCGGTATATCGCTGGAGGGAAATATGACAGACAGTTTGACTCGCGAAACGTTCATACAGGAAATTAGTGAGGTATTTGATCATACTGGTATCACCATAACCCTTTTCACGGAAAAGGTATTAATTCCCCCGGAATCGAGATTATTAAAGAACTGCATGCAGGTGTTGTGGGAGGGCATAAAGGCGTTACGAAAACCTATCGAAGAATAAGAGAGAGATTTTATTGGCCGGGAATGAAAAACGAGATCCAGAACTTCATTAGAACTTGTGCGGAATGCCAGGAAAAGAAATTAATACGAGCAAGAACGCGTGAACCAATGGTAATTACCGACACACCGATAGAGCCTTTTGCGAAAGTATCTCTTGACACAGTAGGACCGCTCCCCACGACTTCCGACGGGAATAGACACATATTCACGATGCAGGACAATCTAACGAAATTCTGCCTCGCGGTGCCCGTACCCGATATTAAGGCCGAGACTATTGCTCACGTCCTCGTGACTAGCCTTATATTGCAGTACGGAGCTCCGCGAGTAATATTAACAGATAAAGGTACCAGTTTTATAAATAAAGTTGTTGTATCCGTTCTTCCCGTACGACTACGCTTGGGTCAGGTGTAATAATACTCGCCTGGCCCTTAACCTCTCCGCCGTTTTATTCCGCCACGTGTTCTCTCGCTCGAGGCCTCACACGCAGTTTCCTGCTCGTGCCTCTCGCGCCGCCTGTCGTCACGCGCCGACGACATCGATTCTCGATCGCTTGTTCGAGTCGACGCCCATACTATACCTATACTACAAAAGTTATCCGCGAAATTGGGCGATTATTCGATATCGACCACGTAACGACTTCCGGTTACCACCCGCAGACTAATGGAGCCTTGGAGCGTAGTCATATAGTACTAACCGAATACATAAAACATTATTTAGGCGAATACGACGATTGGGATCGGTTGGTACCGTTCGCAAAGTACTCGTATAATACGTCGGTGCACGAAGCGACTAACATTACGCCCTACGAACTAGTATTCGGTAGACTAGCAAGATACCCGAACTCTTTTTGCATCGACGACAGGACAGATACGTACGGATCGTATCTACGGGAATTAATACCTCGCCTGTCTGAGATGCAAGTGGTAGCGGGAATAAACTTAATTGCTGCAAAACAAAAATCTAAGGAGCGATACGATAGACACGCGCGACCACTAAATGCGAGGGAGGGCGACATGGTGCGGGTGCTTATCGAACCGAAGAAGGGAAAGTTTAGTAGTACATATCGAGGGCCCTACAGAGTTGTCAAAATCCTAGAGGGAAATACCGTGCTGCTGGAGAACGAGAATGGCGAGCGTATTGTTAAACACGCCGACAAAGTGCAACCCCTGTACCAGTAATATACGTGCGTAGATGGTAAGACCAAAGGCACGTCGCACTCTAGACACGTCGCGCACACTTACAGCTAGCTGCGCAGCCATCCTCCTGTTGCGGCAATAAGAAAAACGGCATACATCGGGCCAGGCACTGAATTGATAATAATTGTATTTCTAATAACACCATAGTTTAGTTTAAATGGCGAGCACACCAAGGAACCTTGAGTGTAGGCGTCTGTTCGTGACGCGGCTGGCGCGAGGGACAAAGAAGAAGGACCTGATGCGGATCTTCGCACCATCCGGGGCAGAAAACGCAGTCGTGCGCCAATCCCCACATGGGAATTGCGGTTACGTGACCTTCGCCACCGTAAACCAGGTGAAGGCGGTGGTGGAAGACGCGGCGCAACATCCGATCGTCCTGCACAAGCGACGGATTGCCTTACAAATGGCGGACGCATGGCACGATAGAGCTCAACCTCCGGTTTCGTCAACATCGGCGATGCACCCGTTCGACGGTCTGGGATGGTGGCCAACACCGCTGCTTCCGGCGGACGTGTTGGCGGAAATCGCCAAATACGTCAGTTACATCGACCTGGCAAGGATGGAGCAAGTCAACAAAGCGTGGAGGGCTGGGGTGCTCCTACATCTCCAAACCACCACTACCCTGACGCTAACGAGCTGGCGCTGGCCGGAATACCGAGACTTGAAGGTGGTTACCCATGACGCATATTATTGGTTGCTGCGGAGGTGCGCCCCCGCACTTCGTGCCGTCAACCTTAGCGACTCGGAAGTGGCAGCGAACTTGCGTCCGTCTCTCCTAACACTGACCGCGACGTATGCCCCGCTTTTGGAAGAGTTAGATCTCTCCGGGTTTAGTGTCCTGCTGTCCGGACTGCGTGCGATCGCGAACGGAGCCCCTAGGTTAAGGTATTTAAGCGTAGGGGAGTGTGGGCGTCCGGTGGACCCCGAACTAAAATGGGTATTTGCCGCCCACAAATTAACCAGGTTGTCCGCGTCCGATACACCCATGACGGGCGCTGCATTCGCCACACTGAGTTGTTGCCTGGAGAAGCTCGCGTTAACCAGGACTCGAACGAAGCCCAACTACCTCGCGACGTTTCTCTCAAAACCGGTCAGACTGACGGAGCTTACCATCGACCAACCAGTCTTCTTCGGGGACAAAGTTTCACGGCACTGGGGCACAACCGCGCGATGGGAGAGACAATGGTCAAGATGTGCCTGCGATACTGCGATCAGAGGGACGAGGCACTCGGCGAGGAGCTGGCGGAGGCGGAAGAGCACGGCGAGGTGGCGAATTTCATGGAGTTGGGATATGGCTCGGTAACGGGAGCAATGTGGCTTCCACCGCGTTTCACAGGAGTGAAACATCTCACCCGTCATTGCAACAGCTGGGTGGAGGTGTCCTTTATCGATGCGGTCGGCGCCCACATGAAGTCGCTAGATTTCCTTGATATCACGGGGTGTACGAACATCCGGTCACAATTCTCATTAGAGGCCCTTGGGGGCTTACCGATGTTGCGACATCTGAACATGAGCCTCATGTATCCCTCCGTCGGTGCTCAATTCCTCTCGCGCATGCGCGCACTCGAAGAGTTGGAGTGCAGGGACAACGCCGGTGTGACTGACGAGGACGTATGCGGCCTGGTGAGAAACTCCAGTACCATCAGGGAGGTGGACGTAGAGGCGTGCATAGGCGTGCGTAGGCCGCTGATCGATCGTGTCCTACAAGTATTACGGGGAGATCCGCATGGACACAGTTTCGATTTGAAAGTGGGGGGACCAGTGCGATACGTCATCGGCGCGATAGACAGATGCTACACGTTAGAATCCGCTACCACCGGACGTCAGGGAACCCCTACGCTTAAATTAGTTCCTAACACATCATCGGGGACGATAATGATTCCAAGGGGGGAGGGTGTTACGTCCCAGCGTAACTTTTAACTTATTTGCCTAGTATTTTCCTTGTTCTTGCAACTCCGATCTCCGGTTGCGCCTATACTTGTATATTACGGCGTATGCCTATCGCAGCCGGCGTACCGTTAGAGTATTAGAGTTAAAATCATGTCATTTTCCTTTTACTCCGGGCTTAGTATGCGCCTATACTTGTATATTACGGCGTATGCCTAGCGCATGCGTGGTACCGTCGAGCGGTAACTTCAAGTAGAATATTCCTCGCCTTGGAATCACCGTCGTCCCCACCCAATATACCGACTCATGACAATATATATATATATGTAGCATAAGGAACGAATGCGTGTACGCGGTATGCAAGTGTAAGTGTAACTTAAGGTTAGCGACGAGTTTCCGCTTAAGAATATTGTTTATCCTTTTCTCTCTCTTTTCATTTACTAATTGCGCCACTGTTAGGCATCGCTGCGGAGCAAGACTATTTTTCGTTATCATTAATTCCACCGAAGCGTGCGCTTGACAGTTACTAAGTTCCTGCGTGCCGAGATCGACTTGCACTCATAATAAAATCTGTTAGTTAGAGAAAGAGACTAACGAACAAAACCAGCGTCTCACTGTACATAGCCAGCCGAATGTTTGTATATATCGTCGACCGCTATGTGGCCGATTCTGTGAGAGGAGCCTAAAAACTTCCTCTGAGCCGGCCTCGGAACCACCTCGAGACGCGATCATCGTCGCAGTTGGCTGTATAGTCGCGAGGTGCGTAGTCCTCTGTCCGAGGATATCTTAGTTTATTCTTTGTGAGCTAATCTGTGCAAATTCTTACAGTTTAATCAGAGACTCATTGATCCTCGTTAAATCGTAGTGTTAAAATCTAGCTATTAATAAGAGCAAGGACTCATATTTCTTTTGTTTTTCTTTTTGGTTTCGCATTCTAATCTAGAGTGCGAATAGTGCGATCCGCGTTATTCCCGGCACGTGGTCGGCGAATTGCGCCGAGCTCGTTAGCATATAAGTTTCATTTATAAAGAACATTATATTATTATCCTAAGTAACACTTCCGCACAAGTCTTCTCTCGGTGAGGAATTGGTATTGTATTTAGACTGATTTAAACATCTAGACCGGTCTGAGGGGTCTCTTCGCGAGTAACATCTACAGCTCCGATAACACGAGAGCTTAGGCCATCTCAAGCCTAATCGTATATTAATACCTTTTTACGATTCGAAGGTACTCATCGTAATAGCGCATACGAATTTCCACCGACATACAACCGAACTAAGAGCGAGAGCGAGAGAGAAAGAGTAACACAGCGAGCGACATACCATCGAGCGAGCGTGAGAGAGAGAGAGAGAGAGAGAGAGAGAGAGGTCAAAGATTGTCTGAGCGTTTCCAGCAGCACGGTAAGAATATTCCAATTAACCAGCTAGATCATGATTTCTGGCCCGACTCTTGCCCCCAGTACATGTATTACGGGAAACCTAGGGCAATAGTTGTAGAGGCGATCTCGTGTAGTGTGCTCTGAGCGCTGGGCGATCGGAAACTGTTTTATTCTACGAGAATACTCTGTATCAATTATATGACGAATATCACGCGTAAAACGAGCTACTTCGTTCAAACCACAATTATACCACGCGTTGCATACAGGCGAATTGTACCACCGAACATTGTGTAATAGTTAGGCTTTCTGTTTCTTATTATACCAATACTCCGATTCAAGACCGAACATTGGACCCATTGTTAGAAACGTGGAATTGATGTTAGCAGTGGGATACTCCTTCTTTCTGTGTATATATGTATACTATTCTATATTTCTGTTTCTTTATACCCACTTCTAACCGTGGAAATGGTGTCAGAAGTCTGCTTTCAAATCAAATCACCTTTGTATCTGCACCTGAACAGTCATCACAGAATAAACACTTTGCTTTTTCACACTATACCCGATTTATCCTTTTATTTTCTTTGCATGCGCTATAACTAACATTATCTGTACTGGAATACAACACGTAACAACTCAGCAACCTGTACGGGTTGATAAGAGAGAGAATCCTATAAGTCCTGCAGATCGAGTAGATTGATTTCGTCTTCGCGTCATTATTCTATTCGGTCATCGATATAAACATATAATCATCTTTTCGGTTTATATCCTTTAGTTTTAAGTATTCACGCGTTGCTCCCGGGCGGAACGGTCGACCGCTCGAACACACACAGTTCCATCCTTGACAATCTTTAGATCGACTTATCGCGACGCCCGGACGTAACAGCTCCTAAAAGCCATATTCTACTGAATACGGGAACCCAGGTGGACTGCAACTCCTATATTCCATTAATGTATTATTTGGATGGCGTATGGTACAAAATAACGCCCTCAGCTACCTCGGCAGTGGCACCCAACGAATTACAGCCAGCGGTAATGCAATCATGGATCTATACGAATCCCGCCGAACTAGCAACATCAGGGATTTACTCCACGCAAGGTCTCGAACAGCTAAGGAATCATATAATGTTTCCAGCCGAAAGACCGGCCGTACTAAATACCATAGCTAGAGGAATGTCTGGACAGAAGGTAAATATGCAAGGCATATCTCTGATAAATATTGTTCAATATTGAGACGGCTCGACGGCGGGCGGCAGCACTTCCCGCATCCCATTACAGCACAGATCATACAACACCTCACGAAGAGCAGGCGCGTCACTAGATTAGCATACTCAGTAGCGCGGCCGTGAACTTGTCGCCAATCAATTGGCATCGATCGAGAACCAATCCGCGGTGCGCATTACGCACTAGTGTCCAACGCCGTAACCAATCACAACTAAGAACGCGATCAGGTGACGTGACGTCACGTCCTTCTGCTCGGCTTCGTGCGGGATCGAGCTATGTTCGGCCATTACTGTTCGTATCGTTACTGTTAACGGTAGTTTCGTGCTCCCTTGTCACAGTGTACGAGAAGAAACTGATTAATAACGCAATAGTGCAGATTCATTCATACAACACACCCAGAACTGAGCAGGAATATAGGCAGGTTCACTCTCTCGCTTAGTGTTTTCTAGTACAACTCTTAATTATTGAGTTATATCCAGATCAGATCATCGTCACGCCACGTGGTCGCATACCGGCGCATGTGCTGACGAGCAGCAAATAGGACAATTCATTGCAGGATTATTCAACTCCACCGAAATTTACATTAGTCCCAATCATTAAGACTCGCAGAATAGCAAGTTAGGGCCATTCACACCAACAGGTATTGTTCATTAACCCTTAATCAGACAATTACTCAATAAACTATTCAGTTACACAGTATCTTGTGCAATTAATTTCTACACGACTGTCACCAGAGACCATCCCAAGATCCGGCTCCTCAAATACAGTCCACTACCTTAAATACTAGTAATTAATCACAAACAAATATGTTTGATGAAAAAACCTTCGAGGAAATAGCTTCCTCCACCTGGTCCAGAATATGGCAATGGTTTACGTGTTTCGGTACCTTCAGTGCAGGATTATTCGGAATATGGATCGCCATCAAAACAGTAAAATTTGCGATCGACACTGCACTACATGGTTACGCATTACATAACGTCTACGGGTGGGGCATACATCCGATAGGCGCTGTATGGGACTCAGTGACTAACGTCCTGATACATCTTAGGAACCGCACACCGGATGGTGACGAGTCCAGACGCCAAAACACGGTCCCACAGGCTGAGGAGGCGAACACCAGCCTCGTCCCACCGGAAAACGTAGACACCCCTACCACCACATCGGGATTCACGAGTGTTTACCCCAAGATATCACAGGAAACACGCTTCTCGATAAAATCGCAGAATATACACTGCGAATAACTACACAAAGCTAATACATAAATATATAGAACTGTTACGTCCCAGCGTAACTTTTTGATTTTTTTCCTTTTCTTTTAGTATAATTTCTGATTTAAACTCTCTTTTCTTTCCTTTATTCCGGCCGCCGGATACGAATTATTCGTATCATGGCTTAGGCTCATCGCATCCGGTGCGCTGTTAGAGTATTAGTTGTAAAATCATGATTATTCTATTCTTCCTCCAGGCCGCGTATGCGAATTATTCGTATCATAGCTTAGGCTCATCGTATATGTGGTACTGTCGAGTTGTAATATGTAGTGGAATTCCCTCACCGTGGAATCATATTCGTCCCATCGTATATATATATAAGTAGATGTAAGTAGTTATAAGCGTGCGAGCGGGTATGAATGCGTGAATATAGTATGAGTGTGTGTGTGCGGTATGGACGTATGTGTGTGTAGGTTAAGGAATCCGCGATGAGGTTCCGCGTGTTAATTTTTAGTTTCTCTCTCTCTCTCAAAAGTAATTTATTATTTTCGTGGCAATAAGGCATTGCCCAGATATCAACCTAATTCTGTTCAAGCATACATATCAGGAGCGTGCACTACTGAAGTTTTAGATGACTGAGTCAAGGCAATCACATTTTATTTGCAATAAAACTGAATAATTAAAAGAGGACAAATGAGCAACCGAAAGTCTCTTGCTGAACATCGAGCGAGCATAGTAACAGAATATTTGTACACTGAATCGACCGCTGATCGACCGTTTCCATGGTTAAGGTATGAAAAACTGGCCTAGAGCGAGCCCAGGAGCCGTCTCGCGACGGATTTCTCTGGGCAGTTGGCTGTAAAGTCGTGAGGTACGCAGGTCGCTGTCCGAGGATAGCTTAGATATCTTTAATTTACTGAGCCTAAAGTGCATATTCTTTTCGCAGTGTGCAACGATACGGACTCAATAATCCTCGTTAAAGCCTTAGTTTATAAATTCAGTTATTAAGTGAGACACAGACTCAGTTTTTCTTTGATTAGTGGAAGTGCGAATGTGTGCGCGTTTGATTTGCACGTGGCCGACAAATTGCGTCGGACACGTTATCTTTAAGTTTCCTTTCTTTGATTTCTATTACATTATTCTTTTCATTACTCATTGAACTTGAACAGAACGCGAAGGGTTGTTCCTCGCTCATGTGGCGATTAAAGTCGGAATTAATTATCGAAATATCTGAATAGAAGCACTAACTTCCTGACTTGCCGAACCTTGTAACGGAATAGATCCCGGCTCAATTATCACAGAGCATAGGCAAATCAAGGAAGTTCAAAGTACTAAAATTATCTTTCGATTCGAAGGTCTTATCATCGTTTTCCACCAAAATCCTTTGAGAAATTCCAACCGACCTACCGCCAAGAAGAAAGAGAGATAGAGCGAGCGAGCGAAAGAGAGAGAGAGAGAGCGAAGGATAGAGAGATCGAGGAGAAAGAGCGCGTGCGCAGAGCGAATCTATCCGAACGTAGCCGAAGACCAGCGACACGGTAGGAATCTCCAGTCGCGATATACGACAACTTAACATCCTATTGTAAAATCATGCCCGAGTTGAAGTCATGGAGAGATCCCGCGGGCACGGTATAGCGACCGTGCACGTTCCTCCTGTTAACTGTCGATTGTAAAGGCGTAACCGTGAATTACCGGGAGCGCATCCTCACCTTCTGTAAAGGGTGCTCTTATTAAGGCGCATCATTATCGCGCACTACTCATGAACCTTTCTCTACACTGCGATAATATCTAACGCAGTAATTCTTTTATTGTTATCGAAATCGTAACGCATCTGTTCTACTCTTCTTTATCTATTATATCTTTCTATTTTCTTTATATACTATTTTCCAATTGAATCTATCTATTATATCTTTCTATTTTCTTTATATACTATTTTCCAATTGAATATACCTACTTTTGTTACCCCTTATACTATTTTTCTCTGAGTTATCTGTGTTGTGACGTCACACCTCATATACCATAGCATCGTACACCGGCCGAAAACATAACCTCGCGCGAACAATTGGGGACCTGTACGGGTCTCATGAAGACACACGAATCCTATTAGTCCTGCATATAACTAAACGCGATATTAGCTTCCTTATTTAACTTTCCGTTTAGCTTATACCGAATAAACTAGAAAATCTCTCCTCTTCCATGAAGGGATTAGAATATTGCAATACTGATCTTTAGCTAGATTACCGTTATCTATTGTAACTGGATAGCAAAAATATTCAAGCGTTACGACCGGTCGCACGGCAGGCCGCTCGCGGATTTCTCATCGACCGTCTTGACAAACATAAAGTCGTGAAAAGCCTCGTCCGGACGTAACAGAACTATAGGTGCGAATACGCATGTGATTACAGATTAAATATACCAGCTCAGGGGACATAGCCAGAACAATGGCAAACCTCGAAAAGGCACAATGTCTCAAAGGGGGATGCTCAACAACAAACCCGACGACACGAGACCCCCACAATTTATTTTGCCCGGCGTGTACAGGATACCTGCAAAACGAAAATGGAGAGTCGGCATATCTGCCGGCATTTATACACGCATTGGTAGGCACCTACGCCAAACCCTTGAAATGTAGGACATGCGGTACACCAATATTTGTCTCCCGCCCAGCATCGGAATGCTACAAATGCACAGCACTATACTTATGGTATGCCGACCGATATAAACAAGCAGGGATCGAAACGGAAATGTTATATGAAACCATCTTAGCACTAAACACCGATAAGATGTACGACAAGGAGTTTGGAGACCGGGCCCTGGCGTGAGAAAAGGGGGTAGGAAGTCTCCAGTGATGAAGACATCATTTAGTCAGCAAGGTCAGAAATGTTTAGATTCAAGCAGAATGAACTTGCAACTGTCACTCAAGCTTTTTCGCAGGGCTGAACCGAACTTATAAAAGACCGGACGTCCTTGTACTTGTCAGTGTAAAAAGTGATATCAGAAGGTGACAAACAGTAAAAACCCATATTGAAAAGTGCAGTAATGGAAGGAGTTTCGGAAAAAGGACTGGCGCCGAACGCCCCGCATTTCCCGGTATGTTTCCTACCGTTGTATGTGCAACTCCCCGTAATCGGGCTTGTTCCACCCATGGAAACAAACATGAGAACGACGCAGCATACTAGAGACAGCCGACCACCCCCGCCACCCTACTACGGGCCACACTACATTTACCGCCCAAATGTGGAGGCACCAACCCTGCCACCGGTCCCGATACAATCGGAGGAAGGACGACACGGAGAAGAAGAACCGGAATGGGACCAGGAATTCTTCAACACTTTCGATGAGGATCTTTTTAACAACCTCCTGGGCGACCTGGACTTGCCGCCAAGAGCATCCAATGCGGACATTGGACCACCCCAAGGGGGGGGGGGGGGCGTTACGGTCGCCACGATAAACCTCTACTAGAGCAACACCATGGGCATGTGGTGAGGCGTTCGCCCAGAACTCCGGCTCACTCCCCGGACCGACTCCAAGTCGGGACCCGCAGGGCTCAGCGACGTCGCCGAAGCCACCGACGTGGAAGCCGGCACGGCCCTAGAAACAACGGCAGGCGAAGCGACGGACACGAGATACGGCGTTAGATGGAAAAACGGGCACACCACCCGTAACAAGGCAAGGAGGAAGTAAAGAAAGTCAAATGGGCACAGCCCACGAACCAATCAACCGACGCAACTGCGGACTGAACGAAAGGAGGGGGCCTGTTCGAAGCTCCAATCAAAGTGTTTCCTAATCTGAGTTATTGCTGCGACCGTGACCCTCCGTGTACCTCAGCTGTTTTTAAATAACGTTTGTGTACCTATCGAGATCCCGTCATCGTTTACCCACATGCATCCGTGCAAATACCTATTGTACCGACAGCGATAGGAGTATGGGCTTGTTTGTCTTTAATTTCTCTATAAGGGAGCCTGCGACCGCCGTATAGTTAGCAGACAACTATCATAGATTTCGGCTATTTTCGTCTCAATCGTTTACGAATAGTTTACGCAAGTTTACGCAATCGATTTCAGAGTTTACGAAATCGTAGTTTGCCCGTAATTAACAATTTTTAGGTGGGTGTATAGTTAGCAGACGACTATCATAGTTTTCGGCTATTTTGGTCTCAATCGTTTACGAATAGTTTACGCAAGTTTACGCAATCGATTTCAGAGTTTACGAAATCGTAGTTTGCCCGTAATTAACAATTTTAATATCTAGTAATTATCGTCTGCTACCGCGCAGCGCCACCGTGGCCGGGGAGCGAAGCTGACCAGATGCAAACTCTGGCGAAATAGTTTTGACTTATCTCGTGTGTAACGGTCTCAATCGTTTATGAATAGTTTTCGCAAGCCACGGTATCGATTTCAGAGTTTACGAAATCGTAGTTTGGCCGTAATTAACAATTTCGTGAATCGGGTAATGTAGATCTTGCAAGCGCCTCCAGTGGCCGAAAGGAGAACCTGACCAGATGCAAACTCTGGCGAAATAATTTTGACGTATCTCGTGTGTAATGGTCTCAATCGTTTACGAATAGTTTACGCAAGCTGCTGTATCGATTTCGGAGTTTACGAAATCGTATTTTGCTCGTTATTGACAATTTCAGGATCGGCTAACGTGCAGCTCGCAAGCGCCGCCGTTGGCCGAGGCGAGAATCGCTCTTCGGACATAGAGTAACGAAATAATTTTGACGTATCTCATCTCTAACGGTCTCAATCATTTACGAATGGTTTTCGCAAGCCACTGTATCGATTTCGGAGTTTACGACATCGTAGTTTGCCTGTAATTAGCAATTTCATAATCGGCTATCGTGCAGCGTTGATTTGCTCGCAAGCGCCGCCGTTAGCGAAAGGAGATGCAGAAAGTGGCGAAATAACTTTGACGTATCTCGTGTATAACGGTCCCAATCGTTTACGAATAGTTTTCGCAAGCTACTGTATCGATTTCGGAGTTTACGAAATCGTAATTTGCCCGTAATTAATAATTTCAGAATCGGCTATCGTTCAGCGTTGATTGGCTCGCAAGCGCCGCCGTTGGCCGAGGCGAGAATCGCTCTTCGGACATAGAGTAACGAAATAATTTTGACATATCTCATCTCTAACGGTCTCAATCGTTTACGAATAGTTTTCGCAAGCAGCTGTATCGATTTCGCAGTTTACGAAATCGTAGTTTGGCCGTAATTAACAATTTCGAGAATGGGGTAATGTAGGTCTTGCAAGCGCCGCCAGTGGCCGAAAGCAGAAGCTGACCAGATGCGGAACCTGGCGAAATATCTTTAACGTATCTCGTGTGCAACGGTCTCAATCGTTTACGAATAGTTTTCGCAAGCAGCTGTATCGATTTCGCAGTTTACGAAATCGTAGTTTGGCCGTAATTAACAATTTCGAGAATGGGGTAATGTAGGTCTTGCAAGCGCCTCCAGTGGCCGAAAGCAGAAGCTGACCAGATGCAGAACCTGGCGAAATAATTTCGACGTATCTCGTGTGTAACGGTCTCAATCGTTTACGAATAGTTTTCGCAAGCTGCTGTATCGATTTCGGAGTTTACGAAATCGTATTTTGGCCGTAATTAACAATTTCGGGAATAGGGTAATGTAGATCTTGCAAGCGCCTCCAGTGGCCGAAAGGAGAAGCTGACCAGATGCAAATTCTTGCGAAATAATTTTGACGTATCTCGTGTGTAATGGTCTCAATCGTTTACGAATAGTTTTCGCAAGCTGCTGTATCGATTTCGGAGTTTACGAAATCGTATTTTGGCCGTAATTAAGAATTTCGAGAATGGGGTAATGTAGATCTTGCAAGCGCCTCCAGTGGCCGAAAGGAGAAGCTGACCAGATGCAAACTCTGGCGAAATAATTTTGACGTATCTCGTGTGTAAAGGTCTCAATCGTTTACGAATAGTTTTCGCAATCTGCTGTATCGATTTCGGAGTTTACGAAATTGTATTTTGCTCGTTATTAACAATTTCAGGATCGGCTAACGTGCAGCTCGCAAGCGCCGCCGTTGGCCGAGGCGAGAATCGCTCTTCGGACATAGAGCAACGAAACAATTTTAACCTAAATCATCTCTAACGGTCCCAATCCTTTACGAATAGTTTACGCAAGCCACTGTAACGATTTCAGAGTTTACGAAATCGTATTTTGCTCGTTATTAACAATTTCAGGATTGGCTAACGTGCAGCTCGCAAGCGCCGCCGTTGGCCGAGGCGAGAATCGCTCTTCGGACATAGAGTGTTGAGGATTGGGACTTGTACACCTCAGAGGTTAAATTGCGCGCCCGTTCTATTAAGCGCGTGAGCGTGACGTGACGCAATGCCGTTGGTACGCGGGTTAGCGCCATGCGGCAGACTGCATGGCGCCCGGAAGACACCGCGTTCCCGCGCTCACAGTCAGGGAGCACCGTTAATGTGTGTGTGTACATCAGCCGTATTAGGCGTCTGATTGGCGCACACACCACCTTGTCGTACACAGACGAGCCTGGGAAGACGGCTGAGCGGTTTCACCTTCCCAGGCGCGGCGGTCTTCTTGTTCCGCCATCGAAACCGAAAGCACGTGTCTCTCGATATAGTCAGAAACTTTTGTACATAGTGTACTATTCTTCTTTTGAGAATTTCAAACTCATACGCGCGTCGGCCACATTGCATATATTACGCGCTTATCAGAAACAAAGTGTAGAAGGTAAAAATAAAGAACAAGAACAGGTTGTGCATCAAATAGTGTCATAGAACTTCTCGCCCACACTTTTCAAGAGGCTCTTCCCAGCCTCCTTCCGGCAGCCACGGATCGAGCAAAAACTCGATCGCGATAATATAAAAGGGAGAAGCTGCATGATAGCCGATTCTGAAATTGTAAATTTCTCGACAGCAAGGAATTTTGCTGGCATGTAGCACAAATATTACTTTGCAATGCTGAACCTTGCAGGGCACATTGTCGGAGTATTGTAGGAATATTGCTGCAATATTCCTATGTCAGCCCCCTTGAAATTTGCGGGAATATTGCAGGAAGATGACACAGAATATTGCATCAAGGTCCTAAGAATATTCATTCAATATTATATCCTACATATGATTCTGTTTTACATTATGAATAATTCAAGAAAATTTGTTTTACAATATATTATTTTTATTAATGAAATATTACATTACACTAAATATAAAAGTACATATAAAATATTTACATTAAATATAACAGTAAATATAAAAACTACACTAAATATAATAGTAAATATAACAAAATCTTAACCTAGTCTCAATTCTATTTATTAAGATTTCATTTTTCGCTCAATTCTCGTTTTTGCTTGAGCGAACCACTTACCAATGACGTCATTTACTTCCGCCTTTTTCAACTTATTATTGCCAACGGCCATACAGGCTACTTGTTTGTAATTGAAGTGCTCGCGTAGATGGAAAGCGAGTGGATAGTGGACGGGTGAGTGGCAAGTAAGCGCAGGCGGTGAAGTTATGAAAAACACAATAAACTATTTATTTACCACACTAAATAACAGCTATTTACACATACTGAGTGAACCCGTGGTGAGTTGCACCGTACGAGAAATAATAATGAGAGAAAACAGTTGATGTGAAACCGTCAGAAAAGAGAAATGTTGCTATAGCAAAAGAAGTGTCGTCCGCGTGATACAATGGTTGCGAGGTGAGTGAATAAAAGGCGGGCGCCGGAAGCGCACCGGCTCGTCACGTGAGATCTCGAAAGTAATCGATTGGATCTGTATTGATCGCTGATAGGTGGACAAGTTATCGATTCGAGATCTCGCGTGAGTGATGAGCGTGAAGTGAGGTGAACTTAGTCGGTAATATAGATTTCTCTGACATTTCCGCCCGCCATCAGCGAGTGCGCTGATGTAATTGAAGTTGATGTCCAGGTGTAAGTTGGATCACCCCGTTTGGTGAAGTGGGAGTGGCGCAAGCTTTGCGATCGGCCGCATGAGAGTGGTTGTTGCCGTCTTGATGGTCACTACCCTGGTGAGACCGTCCTTCCCTGGATGGAGTGTGATGACCCTTGCTAGTGGCCATTTGGATGGTGGGAGTCTCTCATCGGTGATGAGCACGAGTGAACCCACCTTGATGTCATTGGAGGGATGATGCCACTTGGAGATTGATTGCTGCCGTTGTAGGTAGTTAGCCGACCATTGATTCCAGAATTGTTGAAGTTTTTGTTGAAGTAGTTGCCATCGAGAGAGCCGACCGATTTTCACATCGTCGAGTGACGGTTCAGGCAGGGTTGTAAGCGCACCGCCTGAGAGAAAGTGGCCAGGTGTGAGTGCTGAGATGTCGTCGGGGTCGTCGCTGAGTGCCTCCAGTGGTCTTGAATTTAAGACCGCCTCTATTTGAGTGAGCACCGTGGTGAGCTCTTCAAATGTGAGCAAGGTGTCGCCCACCGTGCGACGGAGGTGAAACTTCATGGACTTCACCACCGCTTCCCATTTGCCACCCATGTGTGGCGCTGCCGGTGGATTGAAGTTCCATTGAGTTCTGTCCCTTGACAGAATTGAAGTGATGGCCTGATGTTCTCGAGTGCTCTGGATGAATAGTTTCTGGAGGCTGATGTCTGCACCGATGAAATTGGTGGCGCAATCAGAGTAGACCGTGTGTGGGATGCCCCGTCGTGACGTGAACCGGCGGTAAGCGGCAATGAATCCTTCCGTGGAATAGTCGCTCACCGTCTCAAGGTGGACTGCTGAAGTGCTAAAACAAACAAAAATGCAGATCCACCCCTTTGAAGTTTTCGCGCCGCGACCCTTCCACGTCTTCATGGAGTATGGCCCGGCGTAGTCCACACCCGTGTGGTGGAACAAGATGGTGAGACTCGTGACTCTGGCAGCTGGCCCATAAGTTGTTGGGCTCGTATCCCTCTCTGTCGTGCACAGGGCATGCACCGAAGGATGTGGGACTTTACTGGCGCCCTGCCTCCAATAATCCAAAACGATTGTCGTACAGTTGCCAGAGTGAGCTGAGTGCCGCCATGGAGAGTGCGTTGATGTGCGTCGTCTATAACCAGCGACGATAGTCGTGAATGGCGAGGTAGAATGACTGGGTGTTTTTCGTTGTGGCTGAGTGCTGACAGGTTGAGCCGGCCGCCGACTCGTATGACTCCTTGATGATCCAGGAATGCAGTAAGGCGGTTGAATGGGTGAATCTTCGGCAATGTCCCATGTGAGCTAAGCGTCCTCAGCTCATGTGAAAAAAATGCCGCTCGAGTTGACTTGATCCAGAATATCCGAGCTCTTTCCATATCAGCGGATTGAAGTGACGTGATTAGTGATGAGTCTGAAGTTCCCTTGAATTTTGAAAGTGCTCTGAAACAAATAGCGGTGAGTCGAAGTAGTTTGTGAAGTGAAGAGTATTTGTAGACGAAGTCCCAATGGTAGTCGATTTTGGGCGCGGCTGCTGTAAGTGAAATGCCTGGACGAGCTTCTAGTGCACATGAGTCGTCCAATTCCGTCGGTTGAAGTGGCCATGAGGCTGGTGATTGTGTTATCCATGGTGGTCCCGTCCACCATAGGGCATGCCTTTCGAGTTCCTTTGTGGTTACGCCCCGCGAAGCGCAATCAGCTGGGTTTGATGTTCCCGGTACATGTCTCCAATGACCAGTTGGAGTGAGTTCTTGAATTTGTGTCACTCTATTCCGTACGAAATCCTTCCACCGTGAGGGGTGAGTCTTGATCCATGTGAGGGTGACTTGTGAATCCGTCCACATATGAGTATCCGTAATCTGGTATTGTAGTGTGGCTGTGACGTGCTTCACGAGTTTTGAAAGTAGCAGCGCTGCAGAGAGTTCTAATCTCGGGTTAGTGAGTGTCTTGATTGGAGCTACTTTAGTTTTTGATGTGACGAGTGAAGCCTTGGCGCCTGTGGCCGGTGAAGTTGTCACAATGTACACTACCGCTGACATTGCGAGTTGAGATGCATCAGAGAATCCGTGAATTTCAACCGTGGAGTTCGTGTAAGTGTGGAACCACCGTGGTATTGAGAGCTTGGCCAAGCATTTGAAGTCTTCTCTGATAGCCAACCATCGTGTTGAAATTCTGACCGGTAATGGGTCATCCCAGTTGAGTTTGTGCAACCAGAGTTCTTGGAGAAGCATCTTTGCTCTGATTACAACTGGTGAAATGAAGCCGAGTGGATCAAATATCTGTGCCACTTCAGATAGGACGTGTCTCTTTGTAAGTGCTCCCGCATGGTCTTGAAGTTGTGGAAAGAAGGTGAAGTTGTCAGTTTGAGGGTGCCACCGTAATCCGAGTATTTTGGTCGTGCAGTCGTCGAGAGATATTGATGTCATTTGAGGAAGTTGCCTTGAGGAGATCGTGACTTGTTGAGTGCCACTTTGCCAAAGGAAATCCGCCCGCGTTGCATAATCCCGTTAATTGTTTAGCAACCCTTTTGAGTTGACGCACTGAATCCGCACCCCCGAATATGTCGTCAACGTATCTTCCCTTTGTGATTGATGGTAAGGCAAGTGGATAGTGTTGGCCCTCGTCTTCAGCCAACTGCAAGAGTGTTCTTATCGCCAAAAATGGAGCTGCCTTTGTTCCGTATGTAACCGTGGTGAGGTGGTATGAAGTTTCATTGAAGTTCTCGTCAATCCACAATATTCGCTGCAGATCCCAATCATCCTTGTGTACCCGTATCTGCCTGTACATCTTGGTGATGTCAGTTGCGAATATGTGACGGTGATGTCTGATCCAAGTGAGCACATCCGTGACGTCCAGCAGTAGATTTGCACCTGTGTACATGAGGTCATTTAGAAATTTCCCAGATGATGTGGAACTTGAGCCATTGAACACAACCCGTAGTTTTGTTGTGGTGCTGTCAGGCCGTAGGACTCCGTGGTGAGGCAAATAATATGGTTGAAGTGAAACCTGAGTTGACGTGCCACCGTGTGAGACCCTCAACCCTCCTGAAGCCGAAGCTTCATGTGCCAAAGTCATCTCACTAGTAACACTGCCAACATCAGGTTTACCTTGTTGAGTTATCCGTGTTGAGTTGCCTGCCACTGGTTGCATGTGTCCAAGTTTTTCATATTCCCTCATGAATGAAGTGTACATTTGTTTGTATGTGTCATCTCTTGAGAATTTCTTTAAAGTGCGTTGAAGGCACTGATGTGCCGCTGAATATGAAGTTCCTAGGAGTGATGTTGGAGATTTTAATGGTATACGCACAGTATACCGTCCAGATGTGTCACGAGAGTGAGTTGAATTGAAGTGATCCTCGCACTTTTGCTCCTCAGGTGTCAGTTTGTTGACGTTGTCCATCCTAACCTCCTCTTGAGTCCAAAATTTGGTTAAGAGATCTTGAAGTTCACAATTTTTACGTTGCACTGACACATGGTAAGTATGAGATGACACTGCTGGAGCTGATAACACTGGGCCTGTAATAAGCCATCCAAATATTGAGTGCTGAGCTATTGGCATTGATGGATCGCCCTTGATGACGTCAGGCAAAATCATGTGACCATAGAAATTTGCTCCCAAAACTATATCAATTTTGCGTGGTGTGGTGAAGTCTGGATCTGCCAGCTGCAGGTTCTTGAGGTGAGGCCATGAGTGACTTAGAGGCTGGAATGATGGCAGTATTGACGTCACATTCTTTAAGATGTGTGCTCTCACCGTAACAGTTTCCTTGCTGTAAATTGACTGCAGCTTGAGTGACACCACGCCTCTTGTTTCTACTGATTTTGTTCCACCAATGCCAAGGATGGAGATTGACGAGTGTTGACGTGGTACGTTGAGGTCCTTGATGAGTTTCTCCGTGACAAAAGAGAGCTCCGATCCAGGATCTATTAACAGACGAGTGATTTGATTGCATACCGTGGAGTGCACCGTGGCTATTGCTGTGGCGAGCAGCGATGAGTCGGTTCCTGTGACGTGTACTGAACTCTTCATTGTGACGTGCTGATTGTGACGTGCTCCGTTTCTTGAGGTGAGGTGAGTTGCTTGACGACTGCACCGAAATCCTATTGACGTGCTGATGTGTTTGGCCGTGTTGAGGAGGTGGATGAGGTAGTTCCGTGGTAGGCATTATCGTGCAGCATAGCGTGGTGCCTGCCAGAGCAATTTGCGCAGCTCATGGCGTTGCGACAGGCAGCCACACTGTGCCGTCCCAAACAATTAAAACATAGCCGCTTCGCAACGACTATTGCCCGGCGTTGAGTCACTCCGAGATTGCGGAAATTTTCGCACCTCACCATGAAGTGCTCTTCATTGCAGCAATCACACACATATTTGGATGAAGTGGGCGCTTGCCGTGGTTGACGTGCAGGCGTTGAGGTGCTCGTGGTGTGTGAGGTGCGCCGTGATTGTTGCTGCTGCTGTGATGTGGAGCCTTCGACCCTTTCGAGTCCGCGCGCTCGAGCGCGTATGAAGTCCTCCAGTTTCGTGAATGTGGTATATTCCGTCGAGTTTCCCAGTGAAGTTTCCCACTGTTCATATATCGCCCCATCGAGCTGCCTGGTGAACGAGGATGCAGTCACCGAGATCTGCCACTTCGAGTGACTGCAGAGCCGTCCGTGCTTCCGCTGTTTGTGAGATCAGTTCCGTGAGTCCCTTTGCCGTTCCTTGACTAGTGCTCCGTTGCATGAGGTGGGTGAGTTGGGAGTCGATCAGCAACCTCCTGTTGCGATATCTCCGTTCCAGCAGCTCCCACGCTGGTTGGAATGATGTTGCGCTGACCGGTAGATTGGCTACGACCGAGGCTGGTTCTCCGACCAAGCAGCCACGGAGGTAGTGCAGACGTTCAATGTCACTCGACTTGGGGTTGTTGGTGACAAGTTGAGTGAAGAGATCTGAGAATGAGGGCCTTTCCTTGTAATCGCCCTTGAATGTGGGCAGGGTGATGTCCGGGAGTCGTGTGTGAAGTGTGTCCGTGGTTGCCCGTGTATCCGTGGTTGCTCGTGCCTCCGTTTGAGATGCCGCCGTGAGTGCCCGTTTGAGTTTTATGAGGTGAAGCCGCGCCGTCCTGTATGCTTTGGCCTCCCTGCCGTGTGAGTCCTCATTAAAGTAGGGATGACAGAGGTGTCGGGCCGGCCAGTTAAGTTCGAAGTGGGTGTGTTGTTCCGCGAATTTGAGGTGTGTCCGTTCCAGATGCTGCGTCATGAATTCGACTTCGTCCAGATCGTAGATGACGAGATTATTAGGATCTATTTCCATAATGGTTTCGATCTCATTCAATCGGCTCATTTGAGTGCAGGCCATAATTGTGAGTTCGGTTGGGAGTGCTGCCGGTGATGTGCTCCGTGTGACGGGCGGTTTTGAAGTGCCGGTTTTTCGCGAGGAGTGCGCCGTTGTGCCATCTTTCGGTGGAGCGAGTGAGACTGCCGGTGTCGTTATGGCAGGTGGTGGGATGGCCGGTGTTGTGATGGCCGGTGTGGTGGGAGGGGGCTCTTCGACCTCAACCACCTCGTGGCTCGCTGCCCATGACTCTTCGTCTCCCTTGTCGGCCATCTTTGCTCTGCGATTTGAAGTGTAACCGTCTTTTGCACTGCACTAACTCTCACTCACTATTTCGCGATAGCCACCGATTCCACTATCCGGCTCGAAGGACCAGAATGTTTGTAATTGGAGTGCTCGCGTAGATGGAAAGCGAGTGGATAGTGGACGGGTGAGTGGCAAGTAAGCGCAGGCGGTGAAGTTATGAAAAACACAATAAACTATTTATTTACCACACTAAATAACAGCTATTTACACACACTGAGTGAACCCGTAGTGAGTTGCACCGTACGAGAAATAATAATGAGAGAAAACAGTTGATGTGAAACCGTCCGAAAAGCGAAGTGTTGCTATAGCACAAGAAGTGACGTCCGCGTGATACAATGGTTGCGAGGTGAGTGAATAAAAGGCGGGCGCCGGAAGCGCACCGGCTCTTCACGTGAGATCTCGAAAGTAATCGATTGGATCTGTATTGATCGCTGATAGGTGGACAAGTTATCGATTCGAGATCTCGCGTGAGTGATGAGCGTGAAGTGAGGTGAAGTTAGTCGGTAATATAGATTTCTCTGACACTACTATAAAATAATAAAAGAATATTAGTGATTATTAAAAGATTATTAATAATGTATATCTGTAGGAAAATACTTTGGAATAAGTTCGCAGTCCGCAATTTTGGAAAGCTTTGCTTTTGCAAGCGGCCCTGCCAACTGAAATTTACTGCGATTCCGTCTGCAAGTACTCGGGATATTACAGCTGCTACGCACATAGTCAGCTTACCTGGGCCAACAATATTTAAGTCGACGAATCTGAAAAATTTCATGATGTTATCATGTGTACATAAAAGGCAGATCAAAACAGCAACTAATTAATATAAGTTATAACAGAAATATTGTGAAAGCAAAAGAGTATTGCAGATCAATATGAACCAATAAAATTGTTAGTTATAGCGAGAAAGAGATGTGAATTCAACACAAAAAAACACGATATATTGATTCCTTCATAGGCGAGAAAGAGTATTGTGGTATTAACGCAAAAACATGAAATAATGATTCTCTCGCGGACATGCACCAAATCTATCCTTATATATCCTTTACCTTTACCCATGCCCATGCCCACACCCACGCCCATAGAAACTGTAATAGTACAAACATTCATCTGAATAGGCATTATACTCAAATGAGCAGTGACGTGACTTCAATACTTTTGATGCTGACAACTACATGTTCAGGAAACCTCAGCTGTTGGGAGGAAATGTATTGGATGGTCATTATTATATTTTATTCCACGAAAGATATTACTTTTTTCGTTGTAGAACAATAATGGTACTTTAGAAGCACATGTGATTAAAAAATAATTACCAATTTTTTCTAAAATTCAGTCTGTTCAAGTTTGGGCTCAAACGAGGCCAAATCATCCATACTTTGCACTATGGGAACCCGCTGCAATTCATTTTCGGATGTTTCGTCCTCATCAACTTCGGCATTTTAATTTTTGGACTCCAACAAAAAATCGACGTTTGTGTTCAGATCCTTTATTTGTAAAGATATCGTAGACAGCATTTGGTAAACATATTTTGAAATCCTAAAATATGGAAAACAGATGGTAGAAGCATTGATATGAATGGTTTATTTGTTTTATTTACCAATTTCTAACGTGTATGGATGATGCTCCCAGTCTCCACAGGCACTGCCTTGAGCTGCAATAGTTTCAGTAGCCAAGGGACATTAGAAAAAGATGAGAAACATTTGCAATAATCATGATTATTATGAATACACTCCGATAATATGAAGCTTACCACCATGGCTATGTAAACAGTGGTAGGGGGTTCATTCTCATCATATGCAATGAACGTCAAACCCCCAGGTGTTGATGAATCGAATAAGGGTTCAAGCATTACAGGTGTAATTAGTAGATTGGTTAATGTACTCTCCGCTCGTCTGTGATTGTGTCGTCATATGTTGATTTTTTCTTGGGTTTTTAGATATGGACTCCATACTCTCTTCTTCCGAGGATATGACCCTTTTAACCTTAGCCCTCCTTCGGTTTTTTAAGGCCGCAGCTAACTCATATTCCAAGAGCTCATCCGAATAGAAAACATCAGATGTGTCCTGTGCCTCATTTAATTTTTCTTGGGCCCATACTCAATCATCTACAAAGTATATAATTGTTTATTATTATGACATCGACATGCCTTCTAGGTATAAAAAATATAGACATCTATATTATATATAAACACATACACACATTATTAATAATATCCACTATACATACCTGTCGACCCAAAGCAACGCTAATAACTGCACAATCCTCTCACGAGGTTTGAGTTAAAGCCTCGGAAATTATTAATTTCTCTAATTTGTTCAGCGACTTGACGTGGCCTGGCCATTTGCTTACACTTTTGTTGGCATTTAACCAACAGGTTGGAATCACTTGCAACCCATTGCTCAATTCCACGATACAATATTTTTCTTGTACTACTTGTCGATGGAAGACGTGAGATACATCAAAAGTCAAAACTACTTGATCAGGGTATACATCTGATCAGCTTCTCCCTTCGGCCCACGGAGGCGCTTGCGAGCAAATCAACACTGCACGATAGCCGATTCTGAAATTGTTAATTACGGGCAAATTATGATTTCGTAAACTCCGAAATCGATACAGCAGCTTGCGTAAACTATTCGTAAACGACTGAGACCATTACACACGAGATACGTCAAAATTATTTCCCTAGAGTTTACATCTGGTCAGCTTCTCCTTTCGGCCACTGGAGGCGCTCGCAAGATCTACATTACCCCATTCCCGAAATTGTTAATTACGGCCTAAATACGATTTCGTAAACTCCGAAATCGATACAGCAGCTTGCGAAAACTATTCGTAAACGATTGAGACCATTACACACGAGATACGTCAAAATTATTTTGCCAGAGTTTGCATCTGGTCAGCTTCTGCTTTCGGCCACTGGAGGCGCTTGCAAGACCTACATTACCCCATTCTCGAAATTGTTAATTACGGCCAAAATACGATTTCGTAAACTCCGAAATCGATACAGCAGCTTGCAAAAACTATTCGTAAACGATTGAGACCGTTGCACACGAGATACGTAAAAGATATTTCGCCAGGTTCCGCATCTGGTCAGCTTCTGCTTTCGGCAACTGGCGGCGCTTGCAAGACCTACATTACCCCATTCTCGAAATTGTTAATTACGGGCAAACTACGATTTCGTAAACTCTGAAATCGATTGCGTAAACTTGCGTAAACTATCGTAAACGATTGGGACCAAAATAAGCGAAATCGGTGATAGTTGTCTGCTAACTATACGGCGGTGTTCATATCCATCTTTCGTTTTTTCAAATGGACCGACACAGTCACAGTGTATCGTGTCGAAGGGGAAAGGCTTCTTTTCAATTGGGTGCAATTTCCCTTGTTTCGGTCCGGTCTGTCGTTTGCATACTACGCAAGTAATGCAGTTATCGATGTACTTACGGACAAATCTTAGCATTTTTGGGAACCAGTATTTATTCGCGATGCAGTCGTATGTTTTTTCAAAGCCTACATGACAGTTTTCGTCATGGTACAGACGCAACAAACCAAGGCGGCTTCCCTTCGGGACAAAACTTCGGTAGATCACTCGGCCTGTGTCCCGGAGTGTTTTTCGACACAGTATACCGTCTCTTAGCTCGAAATCCGTAATAACAGTATCGTTCGACTTTACCCGCTCGATCATATTTTGCGTTTCTTCATCATTTTTCTGCGCAATTTCTAGCCAGGAGCCCTCACAAATTACGTTTACGCGATAGTTTTTACACGGATTTCTACTTAAATAATCCACGTGCTCTACGTATTTGCCTTTCCTATATTCAAGATCAAAGGAACAGTCTTGTAGAAATATCCACCAACGAGCTGCGCGTGGTAATAAATCTTTTTTGTTTTGCGTAGCTTTAATGGCATTACAGTCGGTGACAATTTTAAACTGCATACCAAGCAGATATACGCGGAAGTATTTCAGTGCGTTCACAATCGCGAGTGTCTCTAGTTCATACGAATGATAGCGCGATTCCTCTGGGCTGGTACGACGACTAAAATATGCGACCACGCGTAGTTCCTTTTCCACTCTTTGGAAGAGGATTGCACCATATCCAATGGAACTAGCGTCGGTGTGGAGCTCCGTATCTCGCGTTGGGTCGAATATTACGAGCAAAGGGTGTGTACTCAGTTTGTCTATGATGTACGATCGCGCTTCTTCCTGTTCTTTAACCCATACCCACGGCTCATTATGTTTTGTTAATTTGGTCAAGCACGCCGTTCGCACCGCGAATTCAGGTACAAACTTCCGGAAATAACTCGCTAGGAAAATAAATTGTCTTATCTGCTTCACATTGTTCGGAACTGGTGATTCTACTAGGGTTTTAACTTTTTCTTTGCCTGGCTTTATGCCTTCGGATGATATCTCTCGACCCAGGTAATTGATCGAAGTTTCAAAAAATTTACATTTTGCGATGTTTAACGTGAATCCTGCCTTGTCCAATACCTCCAACACGCGCTCTAAACTCTGTAGCCCTTCCTCGACCGTTTGCGATGGGATCAAAATATCGTCCATATAGACTAATGCGATGCTATTTCTTAAGTTGCCTAGGGCCGCGTTAATGGCTCTCTGAAAGACAGCGGGCGCATTACAAAGGCCGAAGGGCATACGCATATACTCATAATGCCCGTCGGGGGTAACAAACGCAGTTTTACAATTTGAATCGGCGGCAATGGGTATTTGGTGAAATCCCGCGGCCATGTCTGGCGTAGTAAATACCCTACCCTTTCCCAAACGATCCAATTGATCGTCGATTAGTGGTAAAGGGTATCTGTCTTGAACCGTAATTCTATTTAACGCCCCGAAATCCACGCACAGACGGTCCTCTCCATTTTTCTTTTTCACTAAGATAACGGGGCTTGCAAACGGCGAGTTGCTTTCGCGTATTATGCCGTTACTTATGAGGTCATCTATGATCCCCCTTAATTTCTCCCGTTCCGAAAGTGACAGACGGTAAGGGTGGTAATTTATTACCTTGTTCTCCTGAGTAATTATTTTGAGTTCCGCCGTACTTACGGACCGCACGTAATTGCCAGTGGTCAACATTCGCTCGAATTATCTTAAAAGATCTCTACGAGAATCGTCCGCAACGTAGAGTGTGAAGCACGGTGCCTTCGTTGTAGCCTCGTTCCTTTCTGCCGTGACAAGTCCGCACCGTTGAAGCCTCGTCGTCCCATCAGGTTCCGTCACAATGCGTAGATCGGCTCGCACCAGGACATTCTCCCCGATGATGACCTCGTACGGTATTGCAGTATCCGGGACAACAAACAAATCCAACTCAGTGGACACATCCTCCGTCTGAATTAATGCTGATGTGCATCCGACGGTCGTCGTGCTAGACTCACACAGTCCTTGTATTGTCGTCGTGTACGCGTTTACTTTGCAGTTTGCCCGGTCGGCAACACTTTCTCTCACGAGGGAACATGTTGCGCCATTGTCGATCAAACAGCGTCGTACGATCATCTGTCTCAATAGTATTGGTGTCAGTTTGTGTTCTACTGAGTAGCACACGTTGGCTTCGGGTTTCTTCGAACCTTGATTGTTTTGGGCTGTTCGCTGCTTCGCCCAACATTACGATTCGGTATGGCCCCTCTTTTTGCAAAAATTGCAGTTAGTTACGCTGAGAGTTTCCCGTTGCGGTAATAATTTTCTCCTTTTCGGGCAATTCACCCATTTATGTCCCAGCTCATTGCATTGGTAGCATCTGCCGTCTTGTCGGTTCGGAGCGCGTTCTCCGCCATCGCGTGCAAATCGTTCCCTTCGTTTCGTTTCTTTTACGAAATTGGTCGTGCCCGTGATCAGCGCCGATGGCGTCGCGTAATTCGCGGACAGCATGGCCTGTCGCACGTTCTGATCTGTGATTGTGCTTATTGTCAGCTCCACCAATTCTTCGGGTCGAAATGCTACACGCGCCTTCTCGAGACAGCCCACTTTTTTCCTTGCATATTCCACGTACGTGGTCGCGTCGTCGCTGTTATAGGTCAGCGCCCGTAGCAAGCATTCGTGCAGTTTCTTCTGCGGACAGAAAATGGCGCACAAGTCCTCCTTGAATTTTTCCCACGTTCGGGGTCTCCCTTTCCATTCTTGGTACCATACTTTAGCAGAACCCGCAAGCGCATGGGTGGCGGCACTCAACCGCTGTTGCGGGGTCGAATCACGAGTGGTATGTTCCACTTCGTTGCACCAAGCATTAGCGTCGTCATTCAGTTCGGTACCACGGAATTGCGGCACCATATCCAAAAGAGGAGGTGTCGTTGCATTAATAATCTTCGGGGTAGCCGGCATTACGCCTCTTGCAATTTCGGCTACCACTTGGCGGATGATGTCCTCCAAGGACGGGGGAGCACGCGAGTTCTCTATTTTTTCGTGTCCCGATCACGTCCCGAACAAAACGAAAGGGAAAAAAAAATAAAACGAGAAAACCAACAAAAGCACACAAAGAAACACAACACGACACAATCCACAGCACAATAAAATCAACGAAAATGAATCAAGAATTAGCTTTGCAGCTAAGGCGCGTAAAATTCACTATATCCGACTTCTGATGTTAGAAACCCGCAAAATGGCTCGACGAGATGTGTTCGTTTTAGCGATTCTGGGGGAAGTGCAGAGGGGTCAAGCTCTGTCCTCTTTCCAACAGGCAAAGCCTGCTCCGATCTTCGGCCAGATTCACACTCGCATTTGTTTACAATGCTTACTCTTACTGAGACGCAGGTCAATGCACCGGCCACCGAGGTAAACACACGATCCGCGACTCTCAGCGCCTCCAAAAACAGGTGACACAGCAACGCACTGTCGTGTGCCACTGTCGAATTACCGCGTGTTATGGGCGAAATCAAATGCATCGCTAACAGGCAGCACAGCAAGCACAGGCAGCACAGGCAGCACAGCAAGCACAGGCAGCAAGCACAGGCAGCACAGCAAGCACAGGCAGCAAGCACAGGCAGCACAGCAAGCACAGGCAGCAAGAACAGGCAGCACAGCAAGCACAGGCAGCTTGCACAGGCAGCATAGCAAGCACAGCAAGCACAGGCAGCAAGCACAGGCAGCACAGCAAGCACAGGCAGCATAGCAAGCAGAGGCAGCATAGCAAGCAGAGGCAGCACAGAAAGCACAGGCGGCACAGCAAGTACAGGCAGCAAGCACAGGCAGCAGAGCAAGCACAGGCAGCACAGGCAGCACAGCAAGCACAGGCAGCACAGCACAGGCAGCACAGCAAGCACAGGCAGCAAGCACAGGCAGCACAACAAGCACAGGCAGCACAGCAAGCACAGGCAGCAAGCACAGGCAGCACAGCAAGCACAGGCAGTAAGCGCAGGCAGCACAGCAGGCACAGGCAGCACAGCAGGCACAGCAAGCACAGGCAGCAAGCACAGGCAGCAAGCACAGGCAGCAAGCACAGGCAGCACAGCTAGCACAGGCAGCAAGCACAGGCAGCAAGCACAGGCAGCAAGCACAGGCAGCTTGCACAGGCAGCATAGCAAGCACAGGCAGCAAGCACAGGCAGCACAGCAAGCACAGGCAGCAAGCACAGGCAGCATAGCAAGCAGAGGCAGCACAGCAGGTACAGGCAGCAAGCACAGGCAGCACAGCAAGCACAGGCAGCACAGGCAGCACAGCAAGCACAGGCAGCAAGCACAGGCAGCAAGCGCAGGGAGCACAGCAGGTACAGGCAGCACAGCAAGCACAGCAAGCACAGGCAGCAAGCACAGGCAGCAACCACAGGCAGCACAGCAGGCACAGGCAGCAAGCACAGGCAGCACAGCAAGCACAGGCAGCAAGCACAGGCATCACAGCAAGCACAGGCAGCTTGCACAGGCAGCATAGCAAACACAGCAAGCACAGGCAGCAAGCACAGGCAGCACAGCAAGCACAGGCAGCAAGCACAGGCAGCACAGCAAGCACAGGCAGCAAGCACAGGCAGCACAGCAAGCAGAGGCAGCACAGGCAGCAAGCACAGGCAGCAAGCACAGGCAGCAAGCACAGGCAGCACAGCAAGCACAGGCAGCAAGCACAGCAAGCACAGGCAGCAAGCACAGGCAGCACAGCAAGCACAGGCAGCAAGCACAGGCAGCACAGCAAGCACAGGCAGCAAGCACAGACAGCACAGCAAGCACAGGCAGCACAGCAAGCACAGGCACCGAGCACAGGCAGCACAGCAAGCACAGGCACCAAGCACAGGCAGCACAGGCAGCAAGCACAGGCAGCACAGCAAGCACAGGCAGCAAGCACAGGCAGCACAGCAAGCACAGGCAGCAAGCACACTCAGCACAGCAAGCACAGGCAGCAAGCACAGACAGCACACCAAGCACAGGCAGCTCAGCAAGCACAGCAAGCACAGCAAGCACAGGCAGCACAGGCAGCACAGCAAGCACAGGCAGCAAGCACAGGCAGCACAGCAAGCACAGGCAGCAAGCACAGGCAGCACAGCAAGCACAGGCAGCAAGCACAGGCAGCACAGCAAGCACAGGCAGCAAGCACAGGCAGCACAGCAAGCACAGGCAGCACAGGCAGCAAGCACAGGCTGCACAGCAAGCACAGGCAGCACAGCAAGCACAGGCAGCGAGCACAGGCAGCAAGCACAGGCAGCACAGCAAGCACAGGCAGCAAGCACAGGCAGCACAGCAAGCACAGGCAGCAAGCACAGGCAGCACAGCAAGCATAGGCAGCAAGAACAGGCAGCAAGCACAGGCAGCACAGCAAGCACAGGCAGCACAGGCAGCAAGCGCAGGCAGCACAGCAGGCACAGGCAGCACAGCAAGCACAGCAAGCACAGGCAGCAAGCACAGGCAGCAAGCACAGGCAGCAAGCACAGGCAGCAAGCACAGGCAGCACAGCAAGCACAGGCAGCACAGCAGGCACAGGCAGCAAGCACAGGCAGCACAGCAAGCACAGGCAGCAAGCACAGGCAGCACAGCAAGCACAGGCAGCACAGCAAGCACAGGCAGCTTGCACAGGCAGCATAGCAAGCACAGGCAGCAAGCACAGGCAGCACAGCAAGCACAGGCAGCAAGCACAGGAAGCATAGCAAGCAGAGGCAGCACAGAAAGCACAGTCAGCAAGCACAGGCAGTACAGCAAGCACAGGCAGCACAGCAAGCACAGGCGGCACAGCAAGCACAGGCAGCAAGCACAGGCATCACAGCAAGCACAGGCAGCAAGCACAGGCAGCGCAGCAAGAACAGGCAGCACAGCAAGCACAGGCAGCAAGCACAGGCAGCACAGCAAGCACAGGCAGCACAGAAAGCAAGCACAGGCAGCACAGCAAGCACAGGCAGCACAGCACAGACAGCACAGCAAGCACAGGCAGCAAGCACAGGCAGCACAGCAAGCACAGGCAGCAAGCACAGGCAGCACAGCAAGCACGGGCAGCAAGCACAGGCAGCACAGCAAGCACAGGCAGCGCAGCAAGCACAGGCAGCACAGCAAGCACAGGCAGCACAGGCAGCAAGCACAGGCAGCACAGCAAGCACAGGCAGCAAGCACAGGCAGCACAGCAAGCACAAGCAGCAAGCACAGGCAACAAGCACAGGCAGCACAGGCAGCACAGTAAGCACAGGCAGCAAGCACACTCAGCACAGCAAGCACAGGCAGCACAGCAAGCACAGGCAGCAAGCACAGGCAGCACAGCAAGCACAGGCAGCAAGCACAGGCAGCACAGCAGGCACAGGCATCAGAGCAAGCACAGCAAGCACAGGCAGCAAGCACAGGCAGCAAGCACAGGCAGCAAGCACAGGCAGCAAGCAGAGGCAGCACAGCAAGCACAGGCAGCAAGCACAGGCAGCACAGCAAGCACAGGCAGCAAGCACAGGCAGCATAGCAAGCACAGCAAGCACAGGCAGCAAGCACAGGCAGCACAGCAAGCACAGGCAGCAAGCACAGGCAGCATAGCAAGCCGAGGCAGCACAGAAAGCACAGGCAGCAAGCACAGGCAGCACAGGCAGCACAGGCAGCACAACAAGCACAGGCGGCACAGCAAGCACAGGCAGCAAGCACAGGCAGCAAGTGCAGGGAGCACAGCAGGCACAGGCAGCACAGCAAGCACAGGCAGCAAGCACAGGCAGCACAGCAAGCACAGGCAGCAAGCACAGGCAGCACAGCAGGCACAGGCAGCAAGCACAGGCAGCACAGCAAGCACAGGCAGCAAGCACAGGCAGCACAGCAAGCACAGGCAGCACAGCAAGCACAGGCAGCAAGCACAGGCAGCACAGCAAGCACAGGCAGCTTGCACAGGCAGCATAGCAAGCACAGCAAGCATAGGCAGCAATCACAGGCAGCACAGCAGGCACAGGCAGCAAGCACAGGCAGCACAGCAAGCACAGGCAGCAAGCACAGGCAGCACAGCAAGCACAGGCAGCTTGCACAGGCAGCATAGCAAGCACAGCAAGCACAGGCAGCAAGCACAGGCAGCACAGCAAGCACAGACAGCAAGCACAGGCAGCATAGCAAGCAGAGGCAGCACAGAAAGCACAGGCGGCACAGCAAGTACAGGCAGCAAGCACAGGCAGCAGAGCAAGCACAGGCAGCAAGCACAGGCAGCATGGCAAGCAGAGGCAGCACAGAAAGCACAGGCAGCAAGCACAGGCAGCACAGCAAGCTCAGGCAGCGCAGCAAGAACAGGCAGCACAACAAGCACAGGCAGCAAGCACAGACAGCACAGCAAGCACAGGCAGCACAGCAAGCAGAGGCAGCACAGGCAGCAAGCACAGGCAGCAAGCACAGGCAGCACAGCAAGCACAGGCAGCAAGCACAGCAAGCACAGGCAGCAAGCACAGGCAGCACAGCAAGCACAGGCAGCAAGCACAGACAGCACAGCAAGCACAGGCAGCACCGCAAGCACAGGCAGCGAGCACAAGCAGCACAGCACGCACAGGCACCAAGCACAGGCAGCAAGCACAGGCAGCTCTGGCAGCACAACAAGCACAGGCAGCAAGCACAGGCAGCACAGCAAGCAGAGGCACCACAGCAAGCACAGGCAGCAAGCACAGGCAGTAAGCACAGGCAGCACAGCAAGCACAGGCAGCAAGCACAGGCAGCAAGCACAGGCAGCACAGCAAGCACAGGCAGCAAGCACAGGCAGCACAGCAAGCACAGGCAGCAAGCACAGACAGCACAGCAAGCACAGGCAGCACAGCAAGCACAGGCAGCGAGCACAGGCAGCACAGCAAGCACAGGCACCAAGCACAGGCAGCACACCAAGCACAGGCAGCACAGCAAGCACAGGCAGCAAGCACAGGCAGCACAGCAAGCACAGGCAGCAAGAACAGGCAGCAAGAACAGGCAGCAAGCACAGGCAGCACAGCACAGGCAGCACAGCAAGCACAGGCAGCAAGCACAGGCAGCGCAGCAAGAACAGGCAGCACAGCAAGCACAGGCAGCAAGCACAGACAGCACAGCAAGCACAGGCAGCACAGCAAGCACAGGCAGCAAGCACAGGCAGCACAGCAAGCACAGGCAGCAAGCACAGGCAGCTTGCACAGGCAGCATAGCAAGCACAGGCAGCAAGCACAGGCAGCTCAGCAAGCACAGGCAGCAAGCAAAGGAAGCATAGCAAGCAGAGGCAGCACAGAAAGCACAGTCAGCAAGCACAGGCAGCACAGCAAGCACAGGCAGCACAGCAAGCACAGGCAGCTTGCACAGGCAGCATAGCAAGCACAGGCAGCAAGCACAGGCAGCACAGCAAGCACAGGCAGCAAGCACATGCAGCACAGGCAGCTTGCACAGGCAGCATAGCAAGCACAGGCAGCAAGCACAGGCAGCGCAGCAAGAACAGGCAGCACAGCAAGCACAGGCAGCAAGCACAGACAGCACAGCAAGCACAGGCAGCACAGCAAGCACAGGCAGCAAGCACAGGCAGCTCAGGCAGCACAGCAAGCACAGGCAGCAAGCACAGGCAGCACAGCAAGCACAGGCAGCAAGCACAGGCAGCACAGCAAGCACAGGCAGCAAGCACAGGCAGCGCAGCAAGCACAGGCAGCACAGCAAGCACAGGCAGCACAGAAAGCACAGGCAGCAAGCGTAGGCAGCACAGCAAGCACAGGCAGCACAGAAAGCACAGGCAGCAAGCGCAGGCAGCACAGCAGGCACAGGCAGCACAGCAAGCACAGAAAGCACAGGCAGCGCAGCAAGCACAGGCAGCACAGCAAGCACAGGCAGCAAGCACAGACAGCACAGCAAGCACAGGCAGCAAGCACAGGCAGCACAGCAAGCACAGGCAGCAAGCACAGGCAGCACAGCAAGCACAGGCAGCACAGCAAACACGGGCAGCAAGCACAGGCAGCACAGCAAGCACAGGCAGCAAGCACAGGCAGCACAGCAAGCACGGGCAGCACAGCAAGCACAGACAGCACAGCAAGCACAGGCAGCACAACAAGCACAGGCAGCACAGCAAGCACAGACAGCACAGCAAGCACAGGCAGCAAGCACAGGCAGCACAGCAAGCACAGGCAGCAAGCACAGGCAGCTCAGGCAGCACAGCAAGCACAGGCAGCTAGCACAGGCAGCACAGGCAGCAAGCACAGACAGCACACCAAGCACAGGCAGCACAGCACGCACAGCAAGCACAGGCAGCACAGGCAGCAAGCACAGGCAGCACAGCAAGCACAGGCAGCACAACAAGCACAGGCGGCACAGCAAGCACAGGCAGCACAGGCAGCAAGGACAAGAACAGGCAGCAAGCACAGGCAGCAAGCACAGGCAGCAGAGCAAGCACAGGCAGCACAGCACGCACAGCAAGCACAGGCAGCACAGGCAGCAAGCACAGGCAGCACAGCAAGCACAGGCAGCACAACAAGCACAGGCGGCACAGCAAGCACAGGCAGCACAGGCAGCAAGGACAAGAACAGGCAGCAAGCACAGGCAGCAAGCACAGGCAGCAGAGCAAGCACAGGCAGCAAGCACAGGCATGTTAGAAACCCGCAAAATAGCTCGACGAGATGTGTTCCTTTTAGCGATTCTGGGGGAAGTGCAGAGGGGTCAAGCTCCGTCCTCTTTCCAACAGGCAAAGCCTGCTCCGATCTTCGGCGAGATTCACTCTCGCATTTGTTTACAATGCTTACTCTTACTGAGACGCAGGTCAATGCACCGGCCGCCGAGGTAAACATATGATCCGCGACTCTCGGCGCATCCAAAAATAGGTGACACAGCAACGCACTGTCGTGTGCCACTGTCGAATTACCGCGTGTTATGGGCGAAATCAAATGCATCGCTAACAGGCAGCACAGCAAGCACAGGCAGCACAGCAAGCACAGGCAGCAAGCACAGGCAGCAAGCACAGGCAGCACAGCAAGCACAGGCAGCAAGCACAGGCAGCACAGCAAGCACAGGCAGCAAGCACAGACAGCACAGCAACCACAGGCAGCACAGCAAGCACAGGCAGCGAGCACAGGCAGCACAGCAAGCACAGGCACCAAGCACAGGCAGCAAGCACAGGCAGCTCTGGCAGCACAACAAGCACAGGCAGCAAGCACAGGCAGCAGAGCAAGCAGAGGCACCACAGCAAGCACAGGCAGCAAGCACAGGCAGCACAGCTAGCACAGGCAGCACAGGCAGCAAGCACAGGCAGCACGGCAAGCACAGGCAGCAAGCACAGGCAGCACAGCAAGCACAGGCAGCACAGCAAGCACAGGCAGCTTGCACAGGCAGCATAGCAAGCACAGGCAGCAAGCACAGGCAGCACAGCAAGCACAGGCAGCAAGCACATGCAGCACAGGCAGCTTGCACAGGCAGCATAGCAAGCACAGGCAGCAAGCACAGGCAGCGCAGCAAGAACAGGCAGCACAGCAAGCACAGGCAGCAAGCACAGACAGCACAGCAAGCACAGGCAGCACAGCAAGCACAGGCAGCAAGCACAGGCAGCTCAGGCAGCACAGCAAGCACAGGCAGCAAGCACAGGCAGCACAGCAAGCACAGGCAGCAAGCACAGGCAGCACAGCAAGCACAGGCAGCAAGCACAGGCAGCGCAGCAAGCACAGGCAGCACAGCAAGCACAGGCAGCACAGAAAGCACAGGCAGCAAGCGTAGGCAGCACAGCAAGCACAGGCAGCACAGAAAGCACAGGCAGCAAGCGCAGGCAGCACAGCAGGCACAGGCAGCACAGCAAGCACAGCAAGCACAGGCAGCGCAGCAAGCACAGGCAGCACAGCAAGCACAGGCAGCAAGCACAGACAGCACAGCAAGCACAGGCAGCAAGCACAGGCAGCACAGCAAGCACAGGCAGCAAGCACAGGCAGCACAGCAAGCACAGGCAGCACAGCAAACACGGGCAGCAAGCACAGGCAGCACAGCAAGCACAGGCAGCAAGCACAGGCAGCACAGCAAGCACGGGCAGCACAGCAAGCACAGACAGCACAGCAAGCACAGGCAGCACAACAAGCACAGGCAGCACAGCAAGCACAGACAGCACAGCAAGCACAGGCAGCAAGCACAGGCAGCACAGCAAGCACAGGCAGCAAGCACAGGCAGCTCAGGCAGCACAGCAAGCACAGGCAGCTAGCACAGGCAGCACAGGCAGCAAGCACAGACAGCACACCAAGCACAGGCAGCACAGCACGCACAGCAAGCACAGGCAGCACAGGCAGCAAGCACAGGCAGCACAGCAAGCACAGGCAGCACAACAAGCACAGGCGGCACAGCAAGCACAGGCAGCACAGGCAGCAAGGACAAGAACAGGCAGCAAGCACAGGCAGCAAGCACAGGCAGCAGAGCAAGCACAGGCAGCAAGCACAGGCATGTTAGAAACCCGCAAAATAGCTCGACGAGATGTGTTCCTTTTAGCGATTCTGGGGGAAGTGCAGAGGGGTCAAGCTCCGTCCTCTTTCCAACAGGCAAAGCCTGCTCCGATCTTCGGCGAGATTCACTCTCGCATTTGTTTACAATGCTTACTCTTACTGAGACGCAGGTCAATGCACCGGCCGCCGAGGTAAACATATGATCCGCGACTCTCGGCGCATCCAAAAATAGGTGACACAGCAACGCACTGTCGTGTGCCACTGTCGAATTACCGCGTGTTATGGGCGAAATCAAATGCATCGCTAACAGGCAGCACAGCAAGCACAGGCAGCACAGCAAGCACAGGCAGCAAGCACAGGCAGCACAGCAAGCACAGGCAGCAAGCACAGGCAATACAGCAAGCACAGGCAGCACGGCAATCACAGCAAGCACAAGCAGCAAGCACAGGCAGCACAGCAAGCACAGGCAGCAAGCACAGGCATGTTAGAAACCCGCAAAATAGCTCGACGAGATGTGTCCGTTTTAGCGATTCTGTGGGAAGTGCAGAGGGGTCAAGCTCCGTCCTCTTTCCAACAGGCAAAGCCCGCTCCGATCTTCGGCGAGATTCACTCTCGAATTTGTTTACAATGCTTACTCTTACTGAGACGCAGGTCAATGCACCGGCCGCCGAGGTAAACATATGATCCGCGACTCTCGGCGCCTCCAAAAACAGGTGACACAGCAACGCACTGTCGTGACCCACTGTCGAATTACCGCGTGTTATGGGCGAAATCAAATGCATCGCTAACAGGCAGCACAGCAAGCACAGGCAGCACAGCAAGTACAGGCAGCAAGCACAGGCAGCACAGGCAGCACAGCAAGCACAGGCAGCAAGCACAGGCAGCACAGCAAGCACAGGCAGCAAGCACAGGCAGCACAGCAAGCACAGGCAGCAAGCACAGGCAGCACAGCAAGCACAAACAGCAAGCACAGGCAGCAAGCACAGGCAGCAAGCACAGGCAGCGCAGCAAGCACAGGCAGCACAGCAAGCACAGGCAGCAAGCACAGGCAGCACAGCAAGCACAGGCAGCAAGCACAGGCAGCACAGCAAGCACAGGCAGCTTGCACAGGCAGCACAGCAAGCACAGGCAGCAAGCACAGGCAGCTCAGGCAGCACAGCAAGCACAGGCAGCAAGCACAGGCAGCACAGGCAGCAAGCACAGGCAGCACAGCAAGCACAGGCAGCAAGCACAGGCAGCACAGCAAGCACAGGCAGCAAGCACAGGCAGCAAGCACAGGCAGCACAGGCAGCAAACACAGGCATGTTAGAATCCCGCAAAATAGCTCGACGAGATGTGTTCGTTTTTTAGTGATTCTGGGGGAAGTGCAGAGGGTTCAAGCTCCGTCCTCTTTCCAACAGGCAAAGCCTGCTCCGATCTTCGGCGAGGTTCACTCTCGCATTTGTTTACAAAGCTTACTCTTACTGAGACGCAGGTCAATGCACCGGCCGCCGAGGTAAACATATGATCCGCGACTCTCGGCGCCTCCAAACACAGGTGACACAGCAACGCACTGTCGTGTGCCACTGTCGAATTACCGCGTGTTATGGGCGAAATCAAATGCATCGCTAACAGGCAGCACAGCAAGCACAGGCAGCAAGCACAGGCAGCACAGCAAGCACAAGCAGCAAGCACAGGCAGCACAGCAAGCACAGCAAGCACAGGCAGCAAGCACAGGCAGCACAGCAAGCACGGACAGCAAGCACAGGCAGCAAGCACAGGCAGCACAGCAAGCACAGGCAGCACAGGCAGCACAGCAAGCACAGGGAGCAAGCACAGGCAGCACAGCAAGCACAGGCAGCAAGCACAGGCAGTACAGCAAGCACAGGCAGCACGGCAATCACAGCAATCACAAGCAGCAAGCACAGGCAGCACAGCAAGCACAGGCAGCAAGCACAGGCAGCACAGCAAGCACAAGCAGCAAGCACAGGCAGCACAGCAAGCACAGCAAGCACAGGCAGCAAGCACAGGCAGCACAGCAAGCACGGACAGCAAGCACAGGCAGCAAGCACAGGCAGCACAGCAAGCACAGGCAGCACAGGCAGCACAGCAAGCACAGGGAGCAAGCACAGGCAGCACAGCAAGCACAGGCAGCAAGCACAGGCAGTACAGCAAGCACAGGCAGCACGGCAATCACAGCAATCACAAGCAGCAAGCACAGGCAGCACAGCAAGCACAGGCAGCAAGCACAGGCATGTTTGAAACCCGCAAAATAGCTCGACGAGATGTGTTCGTATTAGCGATTCTGGGGAAAGTGCAGAGGGGTCAAGCTCTTTCCAACAGGCAAAGCCTGCTCCGATCTTCGGCGAGATTCACTCTCGCATTTGTTAACAATGCTTACTCTTACTCAGACGCAGGTCAATGCACCGGCCGCCGAGGTAAACATATGATCCGCGACTCTCGGCGCATCCAAAAATAGGTGACACAGCAACGCACTGTCGTGTGCCACTGTCGAATTACCGCGTGTTATGGGCGAAATCAAATGCATCACTAACAGGCAGCACAGCAAGCACAGGCAGCACAGCAAGTACAGGCAGCAAGCACAGGCAGCACAGCAAGCACAGGCAGCACAGCAAGCACAGGCAGCAAGCACAGGCAGCACAGCAAGCACAGGCAGCATAGCAAGCACAGGCAGCAAGCACAGGCAGCACAGCAAGCACAGGCAGCAAGCACAGGCAGCACAGCAAGCACAGGCAGCAAGCACAGGCAGCACAGCAAGCACAGGCAGCATAGCAAGCACAGGCAGCAAGCACAGGCAGCACAGCAAGCACAGACAGCAAGCACAGGCAGCAAGCACAGGCAGCACAGCAAGCACAGGCAGCACAGCAAGCACAGGCAGCAAGCACAGGCAGCACAGCAAGCACAGGCAGCACAGGCAGCAAGCACAGGCAGCAGAGCAAGCACAGGCAGCAAGCACAGGCAGCACAGCAAGCACAGGCAGCAAGCACAGGCACGTTAGAAACCCGCAAAATAGCTCGACGAGATGTGTTCCTTTTAGCGATTCTGGGGGAAGTGCAGAGGGGTCAAGCTCCGTCCTCTTTCCAACAGGCAAAGCCTGCTCCGATCTTCGGCGAGATTCACTCTCGCATTTGTTAACAATGCTTACTCTTAATGAGACGCAGGTCAATGCACCGGCCGCCGAGGTAAACATATGATCCGCGACTCTCGGCGCCTCCAAAAACTGGTGACACAGCAACGCACTGTCGTGTGCCACTGTCGAATTACCGCGTGTTATGGGCGAAATCAAATGCATCGCTAACAGGCAGCACAGCAAGCACAGGCAGCAAGCACAGGCAGCACAGCAAGCACAGGCAGCACAGCAAGCACAGGCAGCAAGCACAGGCAGCACAGCAAGCACAGGCAGCAAGCACAGGCAGCACAGCAAGCACAGGCAGCAAGCACAGGCAGCACAGCAAGCACAGGCAGCAAGCACAGGCAGCTCAGGCAGCACAGCAAGCACAGGCAGCAAGCACAGGGAGCACAGGCAGCAAGCACAGGCAGCAAGCACAGGCAGCACAGCAAGCACAGGCAGCACAGCAAGCACAGGCAGCAAGCACAGGCAGCACAGCAAGCACAGGCAGCAAGCACAGGCAGCACAGCAAGCACAGGCAGCATAGCAAGCACAGCAAGCACAGGCAGCAAGCACAGGCAGCAAGCACAGGCAGCACAGCAAGCACAGACAGCAAGCACAGGCAGCAAGCACAGGCAGCACAGCAAGCACAGGCAGCAAGCACAGGCAGCACAGCAAGCACAGGCAGCAAGCACAGGCATGTTAGAAACCCGCAAAATAGCTCGACGAGATGTGTTCGTATTAGCGATTCTGGGGGAAGTGCAGAGGGGTCAAGCTCTTTCCAACAGGCAAAGCCTGCTCCGATCTTCGGCGAGATTCACTCTCGCATTTGTTAACAGTGCTTACTCTTACTCAGACGCAGGTCAATGCACCGGCCGCCGAGGTAAACATATGATCCGCGACTCTCGGCGCCTCCAAAAATAGGTGACACAGCAACGCACTGTCGTGTGCCACTGTCGAATTACCGCGTGTTATGGGCGAACTCAAATGCATCGCTAACAGGCAGCACAGCAAGCACAGGCAGCACAGCAAGCACAGGCAGCACAGCAAGCACAGGCAGCAAGCACAGGCAGCACAGCAAGCACAGGCAGCAAGCACACTCAGCACAGCAAGCACAGGCAGCACAGCAAGCACAGGCAGCACAGCATGCACAGCAAGGACAGGCAGCAAGCACAGTCAGCACACCAAGCACAGGCAGCACAGCAAGCACAGGCAGCACGGGCAGCAAGCACAGGCAGCACAGCAAGCACAGGCAGCACAACAAGCACAGGCGGCACAGCAAGCACAGGCAGCACAGGCAGCAAGGACAAGAACAGGCAGCAAGCACAGGCAGCAAGCACACTCAGCACAGCAAGCACAGGCAGCAAGCACAGGCAGCACAGCAAGCACAGGCAGCACAGGCAGCAAGCACAGGCAGCAGAGCAAGCACAGGCAGCAAGCACAGGCAGCACAGCAAGCACAGGCAGCAAGCACGGGCAGCAAGCAAAGGCAGCACAGCAAGCACAGGCAGCAAGCACAGGCAGCACAGCAAGCACAGGCAGCACAGCAAGCACAGGCAGCAAGCACAGGCAGCACAGCAAGCACAGGCAGCAAGCACAGGCAGCACAGCAAGCACAGGCAGCAAGCACAGGCAGCACAGCAAGCACAGGCAGCAAGCACAGGCAGTACAGCAAGCACAGGCAGCACGGCAATCACAGCAAGCACAAGCAGCAAGCACAGGCAGCACAGCACAGGCAGCACAGCAAGCACAGGCAGCAAGCACAGGCAGCACAGCAAGCACAGGCAGCACAGCAAGCACAGGCAGGATAGCAAGCACAGGCAGCAAGCACATGCAGCACAGCAAGCACAGACAGCAAGCACAGGCAGCAAGCACAGGCATGTTAGAAACCCGCAAAATAGCTCGACGAGATGTGTTCGTATTAGCGATTCTGGGGAAAGTGCAGAGGGGTCAAGCTCTTTCCAACAGGCAAAGCCTGCTCCGATCTTCGGCGAGATTCACTCTCGCATTTGTTAACAATGCTTACTCTTACTCAGACGCAGGTCAATGCACCGGCCGCCGAGGTAAACATATGATCCGCGACTCTCGGCGCCTCCAAAAATAGGTGACACAGCAACGCACTGTCGTGTGCCACTGTCGAATTACCGCGTGTTATGGACGAAATCAAATGCATCGCTAACAGGCAGCACAGCAAGCACAGGCAGCAAGCACAGGCAGCAAGCACACTCAGCACAGCAAGCACAGGCAGCACAGCATGCACAGCAAGCACAGGCAGCAAGCACAGACAGCACACCAAGCACAGGCAGCACAGCAAGCACAGGCAGCACAGGCAGCAAGCACAGGCAGCACAGCAAGCACAGGCAGCACAACAAGCACAGGCGGCACAGCAAGCACAGGCAGCACAGGCAGCAAGGACAAGAACAGGCAGCAAGCACAGGCAGCACAGCAAGCACAGGCAGCAAGCACACTCAGCACAGCAAGCACAGGCAGCACAGCAAGCACAGGCAGCACAGGCAGCAAGCACAAGCAGCACAGCAAGCACAGGCAGCACAGCAAGCACAGGCAGCAAGCACAGGCAGCTCAGGCAGCACAGCAAGCACAGGCAGCCAGCACAGGCAGCACAGGCAGCAAGCACAGGCAGCAAGCACAGGCAGCACAGCAAGCACAGGCAGCAAGCACAGGCAGCAAAGCAAGCACAGGCAGCAAGCACAGGCAGCACAGCAAGCACAGGCAGCAAGCACAGGCAGCACAGCAAGCACAGGCAGCATAGCAAGCACAGCAAGCACAGGCAGCAAGCACAGGCAGCACAGCAAGCACACACAGCAAGCACAGGCAGCAAGCACAGACAGCAAGCACAGGCAGCAAGCACGGGCAGCGCAGCAAGCACAGGCAGCACAGCAAGCACAGGCAGAAAGCACAGGCAGCACAGCAAGCACAGGCAGCGAGCACAGGCAGCACAGCAAGCACAGGCAGCACAGCAAGCACAGGCAGCTTGCACAGGCAGCATAGCAAGCACAGCAAGCACAGGCAGCACAACAAGCACAGGCGGCACAGCAAGCACAGGCAGCAAGCACGGGCAGCAAGCAAAGGCAGCACAGCAAGCACAGGCAGCAAGCACAGGCAGCACAACAAGCACAGGCAGCACAGCAAGCACAGACAGCACAGCAAGCACAGGCAGCAAGCACAAGCAGCACAGCAAGCACAGGCAGCAAGCACAGGCAGCTCAGGCAGCACAGCAAGCACAGGCAGCAAGCACAGGCAGCACAGGCAGCAAGCACAGGCAGCACAGCAAGCACAGGCAGCAAGCACAGGCAGCACAGCAAGCACAGGCAGCAAGCACAGGCAGCAAGCACAGGCAGCACAGCAAGCACAGGCAGCACAGCAAGCACAAACAGCAAGCACAGGCAGCAGAGCAAGCACAGGCAGCGCAGCAAGCACAGGCAGCAAGCACAGGCAGCAAGCACAGGCAGCACAGCAAGCACAGGCAGCAAGCACAAGCAGCACAGCAAGCACAGGCAGCAAGCACAGGCAGTACAGCAAGCACAGACAGCACGGCAATCACAGCAAGCACAGGCAGCAAGCACAGGCAGCACAGCAAGCACAGGCAGCACAGCAAGCACAGGCAGCAAGCACAGGCATGTTAGAAACCCGCAAAATAGCTCGACGAGATGTGTCCGTTTTAGCGATTCTGTGGGAAGTGCAGAGGGGTCAAGCTCCGTCCTCTTTCCAACAGGCAAAGCCCGCTCCGATCTTCGGCGAGATTCACTCTCGAATTTGTTTACAATGCTTACTCTTACTGAGACGCAGGTCAATGCACCGGCCGCCGAGGTAAACATGTGATCCGCGACTCTCGGCGCCTCCAAAAACAGGTGACACAGCAACGCACTGTCGTGTGCCACTGTCGAATTACCGCGTGTTATGGGCGAAATCAAATGCATCGCTAACAGGCAGCACAGCAAGCACAGGCAGCAAGCACAGGCAGCAAGCACACTCAGCACAGCAAGCACAGGCAGCACAGCATGCACAGCAAGCACAGGCAGCAAGCACAGACAGCACACCAAGCACAGGCAGCACAGCAAGCACAGGCAGCACAGGCAGCAAGCACAGGCAGCACAGCAAGCACAGGCAGCACAACAAGCACAGGCGGCACAGCAAGCACAGGCAGCACAGGCAGCAAGGACAAGAACAGGCAGCACAGCAAGCACAGACAGCACAGCAAGCACAGGCAGCAAGCACAAGCAGCACAGCAAGCACAGGCAGCAAGCACAGGCAGCTCAGGCAGCACAGCAAGCACAGGCAGCAAGCACAGGCAGCACAGGCAGCAAGCACAGGCAGCACAGCAAGCACAGGCAGCAAGCACAGGCAGCACAGCAAGCACAGGCAGCAAGCACAGGCAGCACAGCAAGCACAGGCAGCAAGCACAGGCAGCACAGCAAGCACAGGCAGCAAGCACAGGCAGCACAGCAAGCACAGGCAGCAAGCACACTCAGCACAGCAAGCACAGGCAGCACAGCAAGCACAGGCAGCACAGCATGCACAGCAAGGACAGGCAGCAAGCACAGTCAGCACACCAAGCACAGGCAGCACAGCAAGCACAGGCAGCACGGGCAGCAAGCACAGGCAGCACAGCAAGCACAGGCAGCACAACAAGCACAGGCGGCACAGCAAGCACAGGCAGCACAGGCAGCAAGGACAAGAACAGGCAGCAAGCACAGGCAGCAAGCACACTCAGCACAGCAAGCACAGGCAGCAAGCACAGGCATGTTAGAAACCCGCAAAATAGCTCGACGAGATGTGTTCGTATTAGCGATTCTGGGGGAAGTGCAGAGGGGTCAAGCTCTTTCCAACAGGCAAAGCCTGCTCCGATCTTCGGCGAGATTCACTCTCGCATTTGTTAACAGTGCTTACTCTTACTCAGACGCAGGTCAATGCACCGGCCGCCGAGGTAAACATATGATCCGCGACTCTCGGCGCCTCCAAAAATAGGTGACACAGCAACGCACTGTCGTGTGCCACTGTCGAATTACCGCGTGTTATGGGCGAACTCAAATGCATCGCTAACAGGCAGCACAGCAAGCACAGGCAGCACAGCAAGCACAGGCAGCACAGCAAGCACAGGCAGCAAGCACAGGCAGCACAGCAAGCACAGGCAGCAAGCACACTCAGCACAGCAAGCACAGGCAGCACAGCAAGCACAGGCAGCACAGCATGCACAGCAAGGACAGGCAGCAAGCACAGTCAGCACACCAAGCACAGGCAGCACAGCAAGCACAGGCAGCACGGGCAGCAAGCACAGGCAGCACAGCAAGCACAGGCAGCACAACAAGCACAGGCGGCACAGCAAGCACAGGCAGCACAGGCAGCAAGGACAAGAACAGGCAGCAAGCACAGGCAGCAAGCACACTCAGCACAGCAAGCACAGGCAGCAAGCACAGGCAGCACAGCAAGCACAGGCAGCAAGCACAGGCAGCAGAGCAAGCACAGGCAGCAAGCACAGGCAGCACAGCAAGCACAGGCAGCAAGCACAGGCAGTACAGCAAGCACAGGCAGCACGGCAATCACAGCAAGCACAAGCAGCAAGCACAGGCAGCACAGCACAGGCAGCACAGCAAGCACAGGCAGCAAGCACAGGCAGCACAGCAAGCACAGGCAGCACAGCAAGCACAGGCAGGATAGCAAGCACAGGCAGCAAGCACATGCAGCACAGCAAGCACAGACAGCAAGCACAGGCAGCAAGCACAGGCATGTTAGAAACCCGCAAAATAGCTCGACGAGATGTGTTCGTATTAGCGATTCTGGGGAAAGTGCAGAGGGGTCAAGCTCTTTCCAACAGGCAAAGCCTGCTCCGATCTTCGGCGAGATTCACTCTCGCATTTGTTAACAATGCTTACTCTTACTCAGACGCAGGTCAATGCACCGGCCGCCGAGGTAAACATATGATCCGCGACTCTCGGCGCCTCCAAAAATAGGTGACACAGCAACGCACTGTCGTGTGCCACTGTCGAATTACCGCGTGTTATGGGCGAAATCAAATGCATCGCTAACAGGCAGCACAGCAAGCACAGGCAGCAAGCACAGGCAGCAAGCACACTCAGCACAGCAAGCACAGGCAGCACAGCATGCACAGCAAGCACAGGCAGCAAGCACAGACAGCACACCAAGCACAGGCAGCACAGCAAGCACAGGCAGCACAGGCAGCAAGCACAGGCAGCACAGCAAGCACAGGCAGCACAACAAGCACAGGCGGCAAGCACAGGCAGCACAGCAAGCACAGGCAGCAAGCACACTCAGCACAGCAAGCACAGGCAGCACAGCAAGCACAGGCAGCACAGCATGCACAGCAAGGACAGGCAGCAAGCACAGTCAGCACACCAAGCACAGGCAGCACAGCAAGCACAGGCAGCACGGGCAGCAAGCACAGGCAGCACAGCAAGCACAGGCAGCACAACAAGCACAGGCGGCACAGCAAGCACAGGCAGCACAGGCAGCAAGGACAAGAACAGGCAGCAAGCACAGGCAGCAAGCACACTCAGCACAGCAAGCACAGGCAGCAAGCACAGGCAGCACAGCAAGCACAGGCAGCACAGGCAGCAAGCACAGGCAGCAGAGCAAGCACAGGCAGCAAGCACAGGCAGCACAGCAAGCACAGGCAGCAAGCACAGGCAGTACAGCAAGCACAGGCAGCACGGCAATCACAGCAAGCACAAGCAGCAAGCACAGGCAGCACAGCACAGGCAGCACAGCAAGCACAGGCAGCAAGCACAGGCAGCACAGCAAGCACAGGCAGCACAGCAAGCACAGGCAGGATAGCAAGCACAGGCAGCAAGCACATGCAGCACAGCAAGCACAGACAGCAAGCACAGGCAGCAAGCACAGGCATGTTAGAAACCCGCAAAATAGCTCGACGAGATGTGTTCGTATTAGCGATTCTGGGGAAAGTGCAGAGGGGTCAAGCTCTTTCCAACAGGCAAAGCCTGCTCCGATCTTCGGCGAGATTCACTCTCGCATTTGTTAACAATGCTTACTCTTACTCAGACGCAGGTCAATGCACCGGCCGCCGAGGTAAACATATGATCCGCGACTCTCGGCGCCTCCAAAAATAGGTGACACAGCAACGCACTGTCGTGTGCCACTGTCGAATTACCGCGTGTTATGGGCCAAATCAAATGCATCGCTAACAGGCAGCACAGCAAGCACAGGCAGCAAGCACAGGCAGCAAGCACACTCAGCACAGCAAGCACAGGCAGCACAGCATGCACAGCAAGCACAGGCAGCAAGCACAGACAGCACACCAAGCACAGGCAGCACAGCAAGCACAGGCAGCACAGGCAGCAAGCACAGGCAGCACAGCAAGCACAGGCAGCACAGCAAGCACAGGCAGCACAGGCAGCAAGCACAAGCAGCACAGCAAGCACAGGCAGCACAGCAAGCACAGGCAGCAAGCACAGGCAGCTCAGGCAGCACAGCAAGCACAGGCAGCCAGCACAGGCAGCACAGGCAGCAAGCACAGGCAGCAAGCACAGGCAGCACAGCAAGCACAGGCAGCAAGCACAGGCAGCACAGCAAGCACAGGCAGCAAGCACAGGCAGCACAGCAAGCACAGGCAGCAAGCACAGGCAGCACAGCAAGCACAGGCAGCATAGCAAGCACAGCAAGCACAGGCAGCAAGCACAGGCAGCACAGCAAGCACACACAGCAAGCACAGGCAGCAAGCACAGGCAGCAAGCACAGGCAGCAAGCACGGGCAGCGCAGCAAGCACAGGCAGCACAGCAAGCACAGGCAGAAAGCACAGGCAGCACAGCAAGCACAGGCAGCGAGCACAGGCAGCACAGCAAGCACAGGCAGCACAGCAAGCACAGGCAGCTTGCACAGGCAGCATAGCAAGCACAGCAAGCACAGGCAGCACAACAAGCACAGGCGGCACAGCAAGCACAGGCAGCAAGCACGGGCAGCAAGCAAAGGCAGCACAGCAAGCACAGGCAGCAAGCACAGGCAGCACAACAAGCACAGGCAGCACAGCAAGCACAGACAGCACAGCAAGCACAGGCAGCAAGCACAAGCAGCACAGCAAGCACAGGCAGCAAGCACAGGCAGCTCAGGCAGCACAGCAAGCACAGGCAGCAAGCACAGGCAGCACAGGCAGCAAGCACAGGCAGCACAGCAAGCACAGGCAGCAAGCACAGGCAGCACAGCAAGCACAGGCAGCAAGCACAGGCAGCAAGCACAGGCAGCACAGCAAGCACAGGCAGCACAGCAAGCACAAACAGCAAGCACAGGCAGCAGAGCAAGCACAGGCAGCGCAGCAAGCACAGGCAGCAAGCACAGGCAGCAAGCACAGGCAGCACAGCAAGCACAGGCAGCAAGCACAAGCAGCACAGCAAGCACAGGCAGCAAGCACAGGCAGTACAGCAAGCACAGACAGCACGGCAATCACAGCAAGCACAGGCAGCAAGCACAGGCAGCACAGCAAGCACAGGCAGCACAGCAAGCACAGGCAGCAAGCACAGGCATGTTAGAAACCCGCAAAATAGCTCGACGAGATGTGTCCGTTTTAGCGATTCTGTGGGAAGTGCAGAGGGGTCAAGCTCCGTCCTCTTTCCAACAGGCAAAGCCCGCTCCGATCTTCGGCGAGATTCACTCTCGAATTTGTTTACAATGCTTACTCTTACTGAGACGCAGGTCAATGCACCGGCCGCCGAGGTAAACATGTGATCCGCGACTCTCGGCGCCTCCAAAAACAGGTGACACAGCAACGCACTGTCGTGTGCCACTGTCGAATTACCGCGTGTTATGGGCGAAATCAAATGCATCGCTAACAGGCAGCACAGCAAGCACAGGCAGCAAGCACAGGCAGCAAGCACACTCAGCACAGCAAGCACAGGCAGCACAGCATGCACAGCAAGCACAGGCAGCAAGCACAGACAGCACACCAAGCACAGGCAGCACAGCAAGCACAGGCAGTACAGGCAGCAAGCACAGGCAGCACAGCAAGCACAGGCAGCACAACAAGCACAGGCGGCACAGCAAGCACAGGCAGCACAGGCAGCAAGGACAAGAACAGGCAGCACAGCAAGCACAGACAGCACAGCAAGCACAGGCAGCAAGCACAAGCAGCACAGCAAGCACAGGCAGCAAGCACAGGCAGCTCAGGCAGCACAGCAAGCACAGGCAGCAAGCACAGGCAGCACAGGCAGCAAGCACAGGCAGCACAGCAAGCACAGGCAGCAAGCACAGGCAGCACAGCAAGCACAGGCAGCAAGCACAGGCAGCACAGCAAGCACAGGCAGCAAGCACAGGCAGCACAGCAAGCACAGGCAGCACAGCAAGCACAGGCAGCAAGCACAGGCAGCACAGCAAGCACAGGCAGCAAGCACACTCAGCACAGCAAGCACAGGCAGCACAGCAAGCACAGGCAGCACAGCATGCACAGCAAGGACAGGCAGCAAGCACAGTCAGCACACCAAGCACAGGCAGCACAGCAAGCACAGGCAGCACGGGCAGCAAGCACAGGCAGCACAGCAAGCACAGGCAGCACAACAAGCACAGGCGGCACAGCAAGCACAGGCAGCACAGGCAGCAAGGACAAGAACAGGCAGCAAGCACAGGCAGCAAGCACACTCAGCACAGCAAGCACAGGCAGCAAGCACAGGCATGTTAGAAACCCGCAAAATAGCTCGACGAGATGTGTTCGTATTAGCGATTCTGGGGGAAGTGCAGAGGGGTCAAGCTCTTTCCAACAGGCAAAGCCTGCTCCGATCTTCGGCGAGATTCACTCTCGCATTTGTTAACAGTGCTTACTCTTACTCAGACGCAGGTCAATGCACCGGCCGCCGAGGTAAACATATGATCCGCGACTCTCGGCGCCTCCAAAAATAGGTGACACAGCAACGCACTGTCGTGTGCCACTGTCGAATTACCGCGTGTTATGGGCGAACTCAAATGCATCGCTAACAGGCAGCACAGCAAGCACAGGCAGCACAGCAAGCACAGGCAGCACAGCAAGCACAGGCAGCAAGCACAGGCAGCACAGCAAGCACAGGCAGCAAGCACACTCAGCACAGCAAGCACAGGCAGCACAGCAAGCACAGGCAGCACAGCATGCACAGCAAGGACAGGCAGCAAGCACAGTCAGCACACCAAGCACAGGCAGCACAGCAAGCACAGGCAGCACGGGCAGCAAGCACAGGCAGCACAGCAAGCACAGGCAGCACAACAAGCACAGGCGGCACAGCAAGCACAGGCAGCACAGGCAGCAAGGACAAGAACAGGCAGCAAGCACAGGCAGCAAGCACACTCAGCACAGCAAGCACAGGCAGCAAGCACAGGCAGCACAGCAAGCACAGGCAGCAAGCACAGGCAGCAGAGCAAGCACAGGCAGCAAGCACAGGCAGCACAGCAAGCACAGGCAGCAAGCACAGGCAGTACAGCAAGCACAGGCAGCACGGCAATCACAGCAAGCACAAGCAGCAAGCACAGGCAGCACAGCACAGGCAGCACAGCAAGCACAGGCAGCAAGCACAGGCAGCACAGCAAGCACAGGCAGCACAGCAAGCACAGGCAGGATAGCAAGCACAGGCAGCAAGCACATGCAGCACAGCAAGCACAGACAGCAAGCACAGGCAGCAAGCACAGGCATGTTAGAAACCCGCAAAATAGCTCGACGAGATGTGTTCGTATTAGCGATTCTGGGGAAAGTGCAGAGGGGTCAAGCTCTTTCCAACAGGCAAAGCCTGCTCCGATCTTCGGCGAGATTCACTCTCGCATTTGTTAACAATGCTTACTCTTACTCAGACGCAGGTCAATGCACCGGCCGCCGAGGTAAACATATGATCCGCGACTCTCGGCGCCTCCAAAAATAGGTGACACAGCAACGCACTGTCGTGTGCCACTGTCGAATTACCGCGTGTTATGGGCGAAATCAAATGCATCGCTAACAGGCAGCACAGCAAGCACAGGCAGCAAGCACAGGCAGCAAGCACACTCAGCACAGCAAGCACAGGCAGCACAGCATGCACAGCAAGCACAGGCAGCAAGCACAGACAGCACACCAAGCACAGGCAGCACAGCAAGCACAGGCAGCACAGGCAGCAAGCACAGGCAGCACAGCAAGCACAGGCAGCACAACAAGCACAGGCGGCAAGCACAGGCAGCACAGCAAGCACAGGCAGCAAGCACACTCAGCACAGCAAGCACAGGCAGCACAGCAAGCACAGGCAGCACAGCATGCACAGCAAGGACAGGCAGCAAGCACAGTCAGCACACCAAGCACAGGCAGCACAGCAAGCACAGGCAGCACGGGCAGCAAGCACAGGCAGCACAGCAAGCACAGGCAGCACAACAAGCACAGGCGGCACAGCAAGCACAGGCAGCACAGGCAGCAAGGACAAGAACAGGCAGCAAGCACAGGCAGCAAGCACACTCAGCACAGCAAGCACAGGCAGCAAGCACAGGCAGCACAGCAAGCACAGGCAGCACAGGCAGCAAGCACAGGCAGCAGAGCAAGCACAGGCAGCAAGCACAGGCAGCACAGCAAGCACAGGCAGCAAGCACAGGCAGTACAGCAAGCACAGGCAGCACGGCAATCACAGCAAGCACAAGCAGCAAGCACAGGCAGCACAGCACAGGCAGCACAGCAAGCACAGGCAGCAAGCACAGGCAGCACAGCAAGCACAGGCAGCACAGCAAGCACAGGCAGGATAGCAAGCACAGGCAGCAAGCACATGCAGCACAGCAAGCACAGACAGCAAGCACAGGCAGCAAGCACAGGCATGTTAGAAACCCGCAAAATAGCTCGACGAGATGTGTTCGTATTAGCGATTCTGGGGAAAGTGCAGAGGGGTCAAGCTCTTTCCAACAGGCAAAGCCTGCTCCGATCTTCGGCGAGATTCACTCTCGCATTTGTTAACAATGCTTACTCTTACTCAGACGCAGGTCAATGCACCGGCCGCCGAGGTAAACATATGATCCGCGACTCTCGGCGCCTCCAAAAATAGGTGACACAGCAACGCACTGTCGTGTGCCACAGTCGAATTACCGCGTGTTATGGGCGAAATCAAATGCATCGCTAACAGGCAGCACAGCAAGCACAGGCAGCAAGCACAGGCAGCAAGCACACTCAGCACAGCAAGCACAGGCAGCACAGCATGCACAGCAAGCACAGGCAGCAAGCACAGACAGCACACCAAGCACAGGCAGCACAGCAAGCACAGGCAGCACAGGCAGCAAGCACAGGCAGCACAGCAAGCACAGGCAGCACAACAAGCACAGGCGGCACAGCAAGCACAGGCAGCACAGGCAGCAAGGACAAGAACAGGCAGCAAGCACAGGCAGCACAGCAAGCACAGGCAGCAAGCACACTCAGCACAGCAAGCACAGGCAGCACAGCAAGCACAGGCAGCACAGGCAGCAAGCACAAGCAGCACAGCAAGCACAGGCAGCACAGCAAGCACAGGCAGCAAGCACAGGCAGCTCAGGCAGCACAGCAAGCACAGGCAGCCAGCACAGGCAGCACAGGCAGCAAGCACAGGCAGCAAGCACAGGCAGCACAGCAAGCACAGGCAGCAAGCACAGGCAGCACAGCAAGCACAGGCAGCAAGCACAGGCAGCACAGCAAGCACAGGCAGCAAGCACAGGCAGCACAGCAAGCACAGGCAGCATAGCAAGCACAGCAAGCACAGGCAGCAAGCACAGGCAGCACAGCAAGCACACACAGCAAGCACAGGCAGCAAGCACAGGCAGCAAGCACAGGCAGCAAGCACGGGCAGCGCAGCAAGCACAGGCAGCACAGCAAGCACAGGCAGAAAGCACAGGCAGCACAGCAAGCACAGGCAGCGAGCACAGGCAGCACAGCAAGCACAGGCAGCACAGCAAGCACAGGCAGCTTGCACAGGCAGCATAGCAAGCACAGCAAGCACAGGCAGCACAACAAGCACAGGCGGCACAGCAAGCACAGGCAGCAAGCACGGGCAGCAAGCAAAGGCAGCACAGCAAGCACAGGCAGCAAGCACAGGCAGCACAACAAGCACAGGCAGCACAGCAAGCACAGACAGCACAGCAAGCACAGGCAGCAAGCACAAGCAGCACAGCAAGCACAGGCAGCAAGCACAGGCAGCTCAGGCAGCACAGCAAGCACAGGCAGCAAGCACAGGCAGCACAGGCAGCAAGCACAGGCAGCATAGCAAGCACAGGCAGCAAGCACAGGCAGCACAGCAAGCACAGGCAGCAAGCACAGGCAGCAAGCACAGGCAGCACAGCAAGCACAGGCAGCACAGCAAGCACAAACAGCAAGCACAGGCAGCAGAGCAAGCACAGGCAGCGCAGCAAGCACAGGCAGCAAGCACAGGCAGCAAGCACAGGCAGCACAGCAAGCACAGGCAGCAAGCACAAGCAGCACAGCAAGCACAGGCAGCAAGCACAGGCAGTACAGCAAGCACAGACAGCACGGCAATCACAGCAAGCACAGGCAGCAAGCACAGGCAGCACAGCAAGCACAGGCAGCACAGCAAGCACAGGCAGCAAGCACAGGCATGTTAGAAACCCGCAAAATAGCTCGACGAGATGTGTCCGTTTTAGCGATTCTGTGGGAAGTGCAGAGGGGTCAAGCTCCGTCCTCTTTCCAACAGGCAAAGCCCGCTCCGATCTTCGGCGAGATTCACTCTCGAATTTGTTTACAATGCTTACTCTTACTGAGACGCAGGTCAATGCACCGGCCGCCGAGGTAAACATGTGATCCGCGACTCTCGGCGCCTCCAAAAACAGGTGACACAGCAACGCACTGTCGTGTGCCACTGTCGAATTACCGCGTGTTATGGGCGAAATCAAATGCATCGCTAACAGGCAGCACAGCAAGCACAGGCAGCAAGCACAGGCAGCAAGCACACTCAGCACAGCAAGCACAGGCAGCACAGCATGCACAGCAAGCACAGGCAGCAAGCACAGACAGCACACCAAGCACAGGCAGCACAGCAAGCACAGGCAGCACAGGCAGCAAGCACAGGCAGCACAGCAAGCACAGGCAGCACAACAAGCACAGGCGGCACAGCAAGCACAGGCAGCACAGGCAGCAAGGACAAGAACAGGCAGCACAGCAAGCACAGACAGCACAGCAAGCACAGGCAGCAAGCACAAGCAGCACAGCAAGCACAGGCAGCACAGGCAGCAAGCACAGGCAGCAGAGCAAGCACAGGCAGCAAGCACAGGCAGCACAGCAAGCACAGGCAGCACAGCATGCACAGCAAGGACAGGCAGCAAGCACAGTCAGCACACCAAGCACAGGCAGCACAGCAAGCACAGGCAGCACGGGCAGCAAGCACAGGCAGCACAGCAAGCACAGGCAGCACAACAAGCACAGGCGGCACAGCAAGCACAGGCAGCACAGGCAGCAAGGACAAGAACAGGCAGCAAGCACAGGCAGCAAGCACACTCAGCACAGCAAGCACAGGCAGCAAGCACAGGCAGCACAGCAAGCACAGGCAGCAGAGCAAGCACAGGCAGCAAGCACAGGCAGCACAGCAAGCACAGGCAGCAAGCACAGGCAGCACGGCAAGCACAGGCAGCAAGCACAGGCACGTTAGAAACCCGCAAAATAGCTCGACGAGATGTGTTCCTTTTAGCGATTCTGGGGGAAGTGCAGAGGGGTCAAGCTCCGTCCTCTTTCCAACAGGCAAAGCCTGCTCCGATCTTCGGCGAGATTCACTCTCGCATTTGTTAACAATGCTTACTCTTATTGAGACGCAGGTCAATGCACCGGCCGCCGAGGTAAACATATGATCCGCGACTCTCCGCGCCTCCAAAAACTGGTGACACAGCAACGCACTGTCGTGTGCCACTGTCGAATTACCGCGTGTTATGGGCGAAATCAAATGCATCGCTAACAGGCAGCACAGCAAGCACAGGCAGCAAGCACAGGCAGCACAGCAAGCACAGGCAGCACAGCAAGCACAGGCAGCAAGCACAGGCAGCACAGCAAGCACAGGCAGCAAGCACAGGCAGCACAGCAAGCACAGGCAGCAAGCACAGGCAGCACAGCAAGCACAGGCAGCAAGCACAGGCAGTACAGCAAGCACAGGCAGCACGGCAATCACAGCAAGCACAAGCAGCAAGCACAGGCAGCACAGCACAGGCAGCACAGCAAGCACAGGCAGCAAGCACAGGCAGCACAGCAAGCACAGGCAGCACAGCAAGCACAGGCAGCACAGGCAGCAAGCACAAGCAGCACAGCAAGCACAGGCAGCACAGCAAGCACAGGCAGCAAGCAGAGGCAGCTCAGGCAGCACAGCAAGCACAGGCAGCCAGCACAGGCAGCACAGGCAGCAAGCACAGGCAGCAAGCACAGGCAGCACAGCAAGCACAGGCAGCAAGCACAGGCAGCACAGCAAGCACAGGCAGCAAGCACAGGCAGCACAGCAAGCACAGGCAGCAAGCACAGGCAGCACAGCAAGCACAGGCAGCATAGCAAGCACAGCAAGCACAGGCAGCAAGCACAGGCAGCACAGCAAGCACACACAGCAAGCACAGGCAGCAAGCACAGGCAGCAAGCACAGGCAGCAAGCACGGGCAGCGCAGCAAGCACAGGCAGCACAGCAAGCACAGGCAGAAAGCACAGGCAGCACAGCAAGCACAGGCAGCGAGCACAGGCAGCACAGCAAGCACAGGCAGCACAGCAAGCACAGGCAGCACAGCAAGCACAGCAAGCACAGGCAGCACAACAAGCACAGGCGGCACAGCAAGCACAGGCAGCAAGCACGGGCAGCAAGCAAAGGCAGCACAGCAAGCACAGGCAGCAAGCACAGGCAGCACAACAAGCACAGGCAGCACAGCAAGCACAGACAGCACAGCAAGCACAGGCAGCAAGCACAAGCAGCACAGCAAGCACAGGCAGCTCAGGCAGCACAGCAAGCACAGGCAGCAAGCACAGGCAGCACAGGCAGCAAGCACAGGCAGCAAGCACAGGCAGCACAGCAAGCACAGGCAGCACAGCAAGCACAAACAGCAAGCACAGGCAGCAGAGCAAGCACAGGCAGCGCAGCAAGCACAGGCAGCAAGCACAGGCAGCAAGCACAGGCAGCACAGCAAGCACAGGCAGCAAGCACAAGCAGCACAGCAAGCACAGGCAGCAAGCACAGGCAGTACAGCAAGCACAGACAGCACGGCAATCACAGCAAGCACAGGCAGCAAGCACAGGCAGCACAGCAAGCACAGGCAGCACAGCAAGCACAGGCAGCAAGCACAGGCATGTTAGAAACCCGCAAAATAGCTCGACGAGATGTGTCCGTTTTAGCGATTCTGTGGGAAGTGCAGAGGGGTCAAGCTCCGTCCTCTTTCCAACAGGCAAAGCCCGCTCCGATCTTCGGCGAGATTCACTCTCGAATTTGTTTACAATGCTTACTCTTACTGAGACGCAGGTCAATGCACCGGCCGCCGAGGTAAACATGTGATCGGCGACTCTCGGCGCCTCCAAAAACAGGTGACACAGCAACGCACTGTCGTGTGCCACTGTCGAATTACCGCGTGTTATGGGCGAAATCAAATGCATCGCTAACAGGCAGCACAGCAAGCACAGGCAGCACAGCAAGCACAGGCAGCACAGCAAGTACAGGCAGCAAGCACAGGCAGCACAACAAGCACAGGCAGCACAGCAAGCACAGGCAGCAAGCACAAGCAGCACAGCAAGCACAGGCAGCAAGCACAGGCAGCTCAGGCAGCACAGCAAGCACAGGCAGCAAGCACAGGCAGCACAGGCAGCAAGCACAGGCAGCACAGCAAGCACAGGCAGCAAGCACAGGCAGCACAGCAAGCACAGGCAGGATAGCAAGCACAGGCAGCAAGCACAGGCAGCACAGCAAGCACAGGCAGGATAGCAAGCACAGGCAGCAAGCACAGGCAGCACAGCAAGCACAGACAGCAAGCACAGGCAGCAAGCACAGGCAGCACAGGCAGCACAGGCAGCACAGCAAGCACAGGCAGCAAGCACAGGCAGCACAGCAAGCACAGGCAGCAAGCACAGGCATGTTAGAAACCCGCAAAATAGCTCGACGAGATGTGTTCGTATTAGCGATTCTGGGGAAAGTGCAGAGGGGTCAAGCTCTTTCCAACAGGCAAAGCCTGCTCCGATCTTCGGCGAGATTCACTCTCGCATTTGTTAACAATGCTTACTCTTACTCAGACGCAGGTCAATGCACCGGCCGCCGAGGTAAACGTATGATCCGCGACTCTCGGCGCCTCCAAAAATAGGTGACACAGCAACGCACTGTCGTGCGCCACTGTCGAATTACCGCGTGTTATGGGCGAAATCAAATGCATCGCTAACAGGCAGCACAGCAAGCACAGGCAGCAAGCACAGGCAGCACAGCAAGCACAGGCAGCAAGCACACTCAGCACAGCAAGCACAGGCAGCACAGGCAGCACAGCATGCACAGCAAGCACAGGCAGCAAGCACAGACAGCACACCAAGCACAGGCAGCACAGCAAGCACAGGCAGCACAGCCAGCAAGCAGAGGCAGCACAGCAAGCACAGGCAGCACAACAAGCACAGGCGGCACAGCAAGCACAGGCAGCACACGCAGCAAGGACAAGAACAGGCAGCAAGCACAGGCAGCACAGCAAGCACAGGCAGCAAGCACACTCAGCACAGCAAGCACAGGCAGCAAGCACAGGCAGCACAGCAAGCACAGGCAGCAAGCACAGGCAGCAGAGCAAGCACAGGCAGCAAGCACAGGCAGCAAGCACAGGCAGCACAGCAAGCACAGGCAGCACAGCAAGCACAGGCAGCAAGCACAGGCAGCACAGCAAGCACAGGCAGCATAGCAAGCACAGCAAGCACAGGCAGCAAGCACAGGCAGCACAGCAAGCACAGACAGCAAGCACAGGCAGCAAGCACAGGCAGCACAGCAAGCACAGGCAGCACAGGCAGCACAGCAAGCACAGGGAGCAAGCACAGGCAGCACAGCAAGCACAGGCAGCAAGCACAGGCATGTTAGAAACCCGCAAAATAGCTCGACGAGATGTGTTCGTATTAGCGATTCTGGGGAAAGTGCAGAGGGGTCAAGCTCTTTCCAACAGGCAAAGCCTGCTCCGATCTTCGGCGAGATTCACTCTCGCATTTGTTAACAATGCTTACTCTTACTCAGACGCAGGTCAATGCACCGGCCGCCGAGGTAAACATATGATCCGCGACTCTCGGCGCATCCAAAAATAGGTGACACAGCAACGCACTGTCGTGTGCCACTGTCGAATTACCGCGTGTTATGGGCGAAATCAAATGCATCGCTAACAGGCAGCACAGCAAGCACAGGCAGCACAGCAAGCACAGGCAGCAAGCACAGGCAGCACAGCAAGCACAGGCAGCAAGCACAGGCAGTACAGCAAGCACACGCAGCACGGCAATCACAGCAAGCACAAGCAGCAAGCACAGGCAGCACAGCAAGCACAGGCAGCAAGCACAGGCATGTTAGAAACCCGCAAAATAGATCGACGAGAAGTGTTCGTATTAGCGATTCTGGGGAAAGTGCAGAGGGGTCAAGCTCTTTCCAACAGGCAAAGCCTGCTCCGATCTTCGGCGAGATTCACTCTCGCATTTGTTAACAATGCTTACTCTTACTCAGACGCAGGTCAATGCACCGGCCGCCGAGGTAAACATATGATCCGCGACTCTCGGCGCATCCAAAAATAGGTAACACAGCAACGCACTGTCGTGTGCCACTGTCGAATTACCGCGTGTTATGGGCGAAATCAAATGCATCGCTAACAGGCAGCACAGCAAGCACAGGCAGCACAGCAAGCACAGGCAGCAAGCACAGGCAGCACAGCAAGCACAGGCAGCAAGCACAGGCAGTACAGCAAGCACAGGCAGCACGGCAATCACAGCAAGCACAAGCAGCAAGCACAGGCAGCACAGCAAGCACAGGCAGCAAGCACAGGCATGTTAGAAACCCGCAAAATAGCTCGACGAGATGTGTCCGTTTTAGCGATTCTGTGGGAAGTGCAGAGGGGTCAAGGTCCGTCCTCTTTCCAACAGGCAAAGCCCGCTCCGATCTTCGGCGAGATTCACTCTCGCATTTGTTTACAATGCTTACTCTTACTGAGACGCAGGTCAATGCACCGGCCGCCGAGGTAAACATATGATCCGCGACTCTCGGCGCATCCAAAAATAGGTGACACAGCAACGCACTGTCGTGTGCCACTGTCGAATTACCGCGTGTTATGGGCGAAATCAAATGCATCGCTAACAGGCAGCACAGCAAGCACAGGCAGCACAGCAAGCACAGGCAGCACAGCAAGTACAGGCAGCAAGCACAGGCAGCACAACAAGCACAGGCAGCACAGCAAGCACAGACAGCACAGCAAGCACAGGCAGCAAGCACAAGCAGCACAGCAAGCACAGGCAGCAAGCACAGGCAGCTCAGGCAGCACAGCAAGCACAGGCAGCAAGCACAGGCAGCACAGGCAGCAAGCACAGGCAGCACAGCAAGCACAGGCAGCAAGCACAGGCAGCACAGCAAGCACAGGCAGCAAGCACAGGCAGCAAGCACAGGCAGCACAGCAAGCACAGGCAGGATAGCAAGCACAGGCAGCAAGCACAGGCAGCACGGCAAGCACAGGCAGCACAGGCAGCACAGCAAGCACAGGGAGCAAGCACAGGCAGCACAGCAAGCACAGGCAGCAAGCACAGGCATGTTAGGAACCCGCAAAATAGCTCGACGAGATGTGTTCGTATTAGCGATTCTGGGGAAAGTGCAGAGGGGTCAAGCTCTTTCCAACAGGCAAAGCCTGCTCCGATCTTCGGCGAGATTCACTCTCGCATTTGTTAACAATGCTTACTCTTACTCAGACGCAGGTCAATGCACCGGCCGCCGAGGTAAACATATGATCCGCGACTCTCGGCGCATCCAAAAATAGGTGACACAGCAACGCACTGTCGTGTGCCACTGTCGAATTACCGCGTGTTATGGGCGAAATCAAATGCATCGCTAACAGGCAGCACAGCAAGCACAGGCAGCAAGCACAGGCAGCACAGCAAGCACAGGCAGCAAGCACAGGCAGTACAGCAAGCACAGGCAGCACGGCAATCACAGCAAGCACAAGCAGCAAGCACAGGCAGCACAGCAAGCACAGGCAGCAAGCACAGGCATGTTAGAAACCCGCAAAATAGCTCGACGAGAAGTGTTCGTATTAGCGATTCTGGGGAAAGTGCAGAGGGGTCAAGCTCTTTCCAACAGGCAAAGCCTGCTCCGATCTTCGGCGAGATTCACTCTCGCATTTGTTAACAATGCTTACTCTTACTCAGACGCAGGTCAATGCACCGGCCGCCGAGGTAAACATATGATCCGCGACTCTCGGCGCATCCAAAAATAGGTGACACAGCAACGCACTGTCGTGTGCCACTGTCGAATTACCGCGTGTTATGGGCGAAATCAAATGCATCGCTAACAGGCAGCACAGCAAGCACAGGCAGCACAGCAAGCACAGGCAGCAAGCACAGGCAGCACAGCAAGCACAGGCAGCAAGCACAGGCAGTACAGCAAGCACAGGCAGCACGGCAATCACAGCAAGCACAAGCAGCAAGCACAGGCAGCACAGCAAGCACAGGCAGCAAGCACAGGCATGTTAGAAACCCGCAAAATAGCTCGACGAGATGTGCCCGTTTTAGCGATTCTGTGGGAAGTGCAGAGGGGTCAAGGTCCGTCCTCTTTCCAACAGGCAAAGCCCGCTCCGATCTTCGGCGAGATTCACTCTCGCATTTGTTTACAATGCTTACTCTTACTGAGACGCAGGTCAATGCACCGGCCGCCGAGGTAAACATATGATCCGCGACTCTCGGCGCATCCAAAAATAGGTGACACAGCAACGCACTGTCGTGTGCCACTGTCGAATTACCGCGTGTTATGGGCGAAATCAAATGCATCGCTAACAGGCAGCACAGCAAGCACAGGCAGCACAGCAAGCACAGGCAGCACAGCAAGTACAGGCAGCAAGCACAGGCAGCACAACAAGCACAGGCAGCACAGCAAGCACAGACAGCACAGCAAGCACAGGCAGCAAGCACAAGCAGCACAGCAAGCACAGGCAGCAAGCACAGGCAGCTCAGGCAGCACAGCAAGCACAGGCAGCAAGCACAGGCAGCACAGGCAGCAAGCACAGGCAGCACAGCAAGCACAGGCAGCAAGCACAGGCAGCACAGCAAGCACAGGCAGCAAGCACAGGCAGCAAGCACAGGCAGCACAGCAAGCACAGGCAGGATAGCAAGCACAGGCAGCAAGCACAGGCAGCACAGCAAGCACAGACAGCAAGCACAGGCAGCAAGCACAGGCAGCACAGCAAGCACAGGCAGCACAGGCAGCACAGCAAGCACAGGCAGCAAGCACAGGCAGCACAGCAAGCACAGGCAGCAAGCACAGGCATGTTAGAAACCCGCAAAATAGCTCGACGAGATGTGTTCGTATTAGCGATTCTGGGGAAAGTGCAGAGGGGTGAAGCTCTTTCCAACAGGCAAAGCCTGCTCCGATCTTCGGCGAGATTCACTCTCGCATTTGTTAACAATGCTTACTCTTACTCAGACGCAGGTCAATGCACCGGCCGCCGAGGTAAACATATGATCCGCGACTCTCGGCGCATCCAAAAATAGGTGACACAGCAACGCACTGTCGTGTGCCACTGTCGAATTACCGCGTGTTATGGGCGAAATCAAATGCATCGCTAACAGGCAGCACAGCAAGCACAGGCAGCACAGCAAGCACAGGCAGCAAGCACAGGCAGCACAGCAAGCACAGGCAGCAAGCACAGGCAGTACAGCAAGCACAGGCAGCACGGCAATCACAGCAAGCACAAGCAGCAAGCACAGGCAGCACAGCAAGCACAGGCAGCAAGCACAGGCAGCGCAGCAAGCACAGGCAGCAAGCACAGACAGCAAGCACAGGCAGCACAGCAAGCACAGGCAGCAAGCACAAGCAGCAAAGCAAGCACAGGCAGCAAGCACAGGCAGCAAGCACAGGCAGCACAGCAAGCACAGGCAGCAAGCACAGGCAGCACAGCAAGCACAGGCAGCACAGCAAGTACAGGCAGCAAGCACAGGCAGCTCAGGCAGCACAGCAAGCACAGGCAGCAAGCACAGGGAGCACAGGCAGCAAGCACAGGCAGCAAGCACAGGCAGCACAGCAAGCACAGGCAGCAAGCACAGGCAGCACAGCAAGCACAGGCAGCAAGCACAGGCAGCACAGCAAGCACAGGCAGCAAGCACAGGCAGCACAGCAAGCACAGGCCGCATAGCAAGCACAGCAAGCACAGGCAGCAAGCACAGGCAGCAAGCACAGGCAGCACAGACAGCAAGCACAGGCAGCAAGCACAGGCAGCACAGCAAGCACAGGCAGCAAGCACAGGCAGCACAGCAAGCACAGGCAGCAAGCACACTCAGCACAGCAAGCACAGGCAGCACAGCAAGCACAGGCAGCACAGCATGCACAGCAAGGACAGGCAGCAAGCACAGTCAGCACAACAAGCACAGGCAGCACAGCAAGCACAGCAAGCACAGGCAGCACGGGCAGCAAGCACAGGCAGCACAGCAAGCACAGGCAGCATAACAAGCACAGGCGGCACAGCAAGCACAGGCAGCACAGGCAGCAAGGACAAGAACAGGCAGCAAGGACAGGCAGCACATCAAGCACAGGCAGCAAAGCAAGCACAGGCAGCAAGCACACTCAGCACAGCAAGCACAGGCAGCAAGCACAGGCAGCACAGCAAGCACAGGCAGCACAGGCAGCAAGCACAGGCAGCAGAGCAAGCACAGGCAGCAAGCACAGGCAGCACAGCAAGCACAGGCAGCAAGCACAGTCAGCACAGCAAGCACAGGCAGCAAGCACAGGCATGTTAGAAACCCGCAAAATAGCTCGACGAGATGTGTTCCTTTTAGCGATTCTGGGGGAAGTGCAGAGGGGTCAAGCTCCGTCCTCTTTCCAACAGGCAAAGCCTGCTCCGATCTTCGGCGAGATTCACTCTCGCATTTGTTAACAATGCTTACTCTTATTGAGACGCAGGTCAATGCACCGGCCGCCGAGGTAAACATATGATCCGCGACTCTCGGCGCCTCCAAAAACTGGTGACACAGCAACGCACTGTCGTGTGCCACTGTCGAATTACCGCGTGTTATGGGCGAAATCAAATGCATCGCTAACAGGCAGCACAGCAAGCACAGGCAGCAAGCACAGCCAGCACAGCAAGCACAGGCAGCACAGCAAGCACAGGCAGCAAGCACAGGCAGCACAGCAAGCACAGGCAGCAAGCACAGGCAGCACAGCAAGCACAGGCAGCAAGCACAGGCAGCACAGCAAGCACAGGCAGCAAGCACAGGCAGTACAGCAAGCACAGGCAGCACGGCAATCACAGCAAGCACAAGCAGCAAGCACAGGCAGCACAGCACAGGCAGCACAGCAAGCACAGGCAGCAAGCACAGGCAGCACAGCAAGCACAGGCAGCACAGCAAGCACAGGCAGGATAGCAAGCACAGGCAGCAAGCACAGGCAGCACAGCAAGCACAGACAGCAAGCACAGGCAGCAAGCACAGGCAGCACAGCAAGCACAGGCAGCACAGGCAGCACAGCAAGCACAGGCAGCAAGCACAGGCAGCACAGGCAGCAAGCACAGGCATGTTAGAAACCCGCAAAATAGCTCGACGAGATGTGTTCGTATTAGCGATTCTGGGGAAAGTGCAGAGGGGTCAAGCTCTTTCCAACACGCAAAGCCTGCTCCGATCTTCGGCGAGATTCACTCTCGCATTTGTTAACAATGCTTACTCTTACTCAGACGCAGGTCAATGCACCGGCCGCCGAGGTAAACATATGATCCGCGACTCTCGGCGCCTCCAAAAATAGGTGACACAGCAACGCACTGTCGTGTGCCACTGTCGAATTACCGCGTGTTATGGGCGAAATCAAATGCATCGCTAACAGGCAGCACAGCAAGCACAGGCAGCACAGCAAGCACAGGCAGCAAGCACAGGCAGCACAGCAAGCACAGGCAGCAAGCACACTCAGCACAGCAAGCACAGGCAGCACAGCATGCACAGCAAGCACAGGCAGCAAGCACAGACAGCACACCAAGCACAGGCAGCACAGCAAGCACAGGCAGCACAGGCAGCAAGCACAGGCAGCACAGCAAGCACAGGCAGCACAACAAGCACAGGCGGCACAGCAAGCACAGGCAGCACAGGCAGCAAGGACAAGAACAGGCAGCAAGCACAGGCAGCACAGCAAGCACAGGCAGCACAGCAAGCACAGGCAGCAAGCACAGGCAGCTCAGGCAGCACAGCAAGCACAGGCAGCCAGCACAGGCAGCACAGGCAGCAAGCACAGGCAGCAAGCACAGGCAGCACAGCAAGCACAGGCAGCAAGCACAGGCAGCACAGCAAGCACAGGCAGCACAGCAAGCACAGGCAGCAAGCACAGGCAGCACAGCAAGCACAGGCAGCATAGCAAGCACAGCAAGCACAGGCAGCAAGCACAGGCAGCAAGCACAGCCAGCAAGCACGGGCAGCGCAGCAAGCACAGGCAGCACAGCAAGCACAGGCAGAAAGCACAGGTAGCACAGAAAGCACAGGCAGCGAGCACAGGTAGCACAGCAAGCACAGGCAGCACAGCAAGCACAGGCAGCAAGCACAGGCAGCAAGCACAGGCAGCACAGCAAGCACAGGCAGCAAGCACAGGCAGCACAGCAAGCACAGGCAGCAAGCACAGGCAGCAAGCACAGGCATGTTAGAAACCCGCAAAATAGCTCGACGAGATGTGTTCCTTTTAGCGATTCTGGGGGAAGTGCAGAGGGGTCAAGCTCCGTCCTCTTTCCAACAGGCAAAGCCTGCTCCGATCTTCGGCGAGATTCACTCTCGCATTTGTTAACAATGCTTACTCTTATTGAGACGCAGGTCAATGCACCGGCCGCCGAGGTAAACATATGATCCGCGACTCTCGGCGCCTCCAAAAACTGGTGACACAGCAACGCACTGTCGTGTGCCACTGTCGAATTACCGCGTGTTATGGGCGAAATCAAATGCATCGCTAACAGGCAGCACAGCAAGCACAGGCAGCAAGCACAGCCAGCACAGCAAGCACAGGCAGCACAGCAAGCACAGGCAGCAAGCACAGGCAGCACAGCAAGCACAGGCAGCAAGCACAGGCAGCACAGCAAGCACAGGCAGCAAGCACAGGCAGCACAGCAAGCACAGGCAGCAAGCACAGGCAGTACAGCAAGCACAGGCAGCACGGCAATCACAGCAAGCACAAGCAGCAAGCACAGGCAGCACAGCACAGGCAGCACAGCAAGCACAGGCAGCAAGCACAGGCAGCACAGCAAGCACAGGCAGCACAGCAAGCACAGGCAGGATAGCAAGCACAGGCAGCAAGCACAGGCAGCACAGCAAGCACAGACAGCAAGCACAGGCAGCAAGCACAGGCAGCACAGCAAGCACAGGCAGCACAGGCAGCACAGCAAGCACAGGCAGCAAGCACAGGCAGCACAGGCAGCAAGCACAGGCATGTTAGAAACCCGCAAAATAGCTCGACGAGATGTGTTCGTATTAGCGATTCTGGGGAAAGTGCAGAGGGGTCAAGCTCTTTCCAACACGCAAAGCCTGCTCCGATCTTCGGCGAGATTCACTCTCGCATTTGTTAACAATGCTTACTCTTACTCAGACGCAGGTCAATGCACCGGCCGCCGAGGTAAACATATGATCCGCGACTCTCGGCGCCTCCAAAAATAGGTGACACAGCAACGCACTGTCGTGTGCCACTGTCGAATTACCGCGTGTTATGGGCGAAATCAAATGCATCGCTAACAGGCAGCACAGCAAGCACAGGCAGCAAGCACAGGCAGCACAGCAAGCACAGGCAGCAAGCACACTCAGCACAGCAAGCACAGGCAGCACAGCATGCATAGCAAGCACAGGCAGCAAGCACAGACAGCACACCAAGCACAGGCAGCACAGCAAGCACAGGCAGCACAGGCAGCAAGCACAGGCAGCACAGCAAGCACAGGCAGCACAGCAAGCACAGGCAGCAAGCACAGGCAGCTCAGGCAGCACAGCAAGCACAGGCAGCCAGCACAGGCAGCACAGGCAGCAAGCACAGGCAGCTCAGGCAGCACAGCAAGCACAGGCAGCCAGCACAGGCAGCACAGGCAGCAAGCACAGGCAGCAAGCACAGGCAGCACAGCAAGCACAGGCAGCAAGCACAGGCAGCACAGCAAGCACAGGCAGCACAGCAAGCACAGGCAGCAAGCACAGGCAGCACAGCAAGCACAGGCAGCATAGCAAGCACAGCAAGCACAGGCAGCACAGCAAGCACACACAGCAAGCACAGGCAGCAAGCACAGGCAGCAAGCACAGCCAGCAAGCACGGGCAGCGCAGCAAGCACAGGCAGCACAGCAAGCACAGGCAGAAAGCACAGGCAGCACAGAAAGCACAGGCAGCGAGCACAGGTAGCACTGCAAGCACAGGCAGCACAGCAAGCACAGGCAGCAAGCACAGGCAGCAAGCACAGGCAGCACAGCAAGCACAGGCAGCAAGCACAGGCAGCACAGCAAGCACAGGCAGCAAGCACAGGCAGCAAGCACAGGCATGTTAGAAACCCGCAAAATAGCTCGACGAGATGTGTTCCTTTTAGCGATTCTGGGGGAAGTGCAGAGGGGTCAAGCTCCGTCCTCTTTCCAACAGGCAAAGCCTGCTCCGATCTTCGTCGAGATTCACTCTCGCATTTGTTTACAATGCTTACTCTTACTGAGACGCAGGTCAATGCACCCGCCGCCGAGGTAAACATATGATCCGCGACTCTCGGCGCATCCAAAAATAGGTGACACAGCAACGCACTGTCGTGTGCCACTGTCGAATTACCGCGTGTTATGGGCGAAATCAAATGCATCGCTAACAGGCAGCACAGCAAGCACAGGCAGCACAGCAAGCACGGGCAGCAAGCACAGGCAGCACAGCAAGCACAGGCAGCAAGCACAGGGAATACAGCAAGCACAGGCAGCACGGCAATCACAGCAAGCACAAGCAGCAAGCACAGGCAGCACAGCAAGCACAGGCAGCAAGCACAGGCATGTTAGAAACCCGCAAAATAGCTCGACGAGATGTGTCCGTTTTAGCGATTCTGTGGGAAGTGCAGAGGGGTCAAGCTCCGTCCTCTTTCCAACAGGCAAAGCCCGCTCCGATCTTCGGCGAGATTCACTCTCGAATTTGTTTACAATGCTTACTCTTACTGAGACGCAGGTCAATGCACCGGCCGCCGAGGTAAACATATGATCCGCGACTCTCGGCGCCTCCAAAAACAGGTGACACAGCAACGCACTGTCGTGACCCACTGTCGAATTACCGCGTGTTATGGGCGAAATCAAATGCATCGCTAACAGGCAGCACAGCAAGCACAGGCAGCACAGCAAGTACAGGCAGCGAGCACAGGCAGCACAGGCAGCACAGCAAGCACAGGCAGCAAGCACAGGCAGCACAGCAAGCACAGGCAGCAAGCACAGGCAGCACAGCAAGCACAGGCAGCAAGCACAGGCAGCACAGCAAGCACAAACAGCAAGCACAGGCAGCAAGCACAGGCAGCAAGCACAGGCAGCACAGCAAGCACAGGCAGCAAGCACAGGCAGCAAGCACAGGCAGCACAGGCAGCAAACACAGGCATGTTAGAATCCCGCAAAATAGCTCGACGAGATGTGTTCGTTTTTTAGCGATTCTGGGGGAAGTGCAGAGGGTTCAAGCTCCGTCCTCTTTCCAACAGGCAAAGCCTGCTCCGATCTTCGGCGAGGTTCACTCTCGCATTTGTTTACAAAGCTTACTCTTACTGAGACGCAGGTCAATGCACCGGCCGCCGAGGTAAACATATGATCCGCGACTCTCGGCGCCTCCAAACACAGGTGACAGAGCAACGCACTGTCGTGTGCCACTGTCGAATTACCGCGTATTATGGGCGAAATCAAATGCATCGCTAACAGGCAGTACAGCAAGCACAGGCAGCAAGCACAGGCAGCACAGCAAGCACAGGCAGCAAGCACAGGCAGTACAGCAAGCACGGGCAGCAAGCACAGGCAGCACAGCAAACACAGGCAGCACAGCAAGCACAGGCAGCAAGCACAGGCAGCACAGCAAGCACAGGCAGCACAACAAGCACAGGCGGCACAGCAAGGACAGGCAGCAAGCACAGGCAGCAAGCAAAGGCAGCACAGCAAGCACAGGCAGCACAGCAAGCACAGGCAGCAAGCACAGGCAGCACAGCAAGCACAGGCAGCAAGCACAGGCAGCACAGCAAGCACACGCAGCGCAGCAAGCACAGGCAGCACAGCAAGCACAGGCAGCAAGCACAGGCAGCACAGCAAGCACAGGCAGCACAGCAAGCACAGGCAGCTTGCACAGGCAGCATAGCAAGCATAGCAAGCACAGGCAGCACAACAAGCACAGGCGGCACAGCAAGCACAGGCAGCAAGCGCGGGCAGCAAGCAAAGGCAGCACAGCAAGCACAGGCAGCAAGCACAGGCAGCACAACAAGCACAGGCAGCACAGCAAGCACAGACAGCACAGCAAGCACAGGCAGCACAGCAAGCACAGGCAGCAAGCACAAGCAGCACAGCAAGCACAGGCAGCAAGCACAGGCAGCAAGCACAGGCAGCACAGGCAGCACAGCAAGCACAGACAGCACAGCAAGCACAGGCAGCACAGCAAGCACAGGCAGCAAGCACAAGCAGCACAGCAAGCACAGGCAGCAAGCACAGGCAGCAAGCACAGGCAGCTCAGGCAGCACAGCAAGCACAGGCAGCTAGCACAGGCAGCACAGGCAGCAAGCACAGGCAGCAAGCACAGGCAGCACAGCAAGCACAAGCAGCAAGCACAGGCAGCACAGCAAGCACAGCAAGCACAGGCAGCAAGCACAGGCAGCACAGCAAGCACGGACAGCAAGCACAGGCAGCAAGCACAGGCAGCACAGCAAGCACAGGCAGCACAGGCAGCACAGCAAGCACAGGGAGCAAGCACAGGCAGCACAGCAAGCACAGGCAGCAAGCACAGGCAGTACAGCAAGCACAGGCAGCACGGCAATCACAGCAAGCACAAGCAGCAAGCACAGGCAGCACAGCAAGCACAGGCAGCAAGCACAGGCATGTTAGAAACCCGCAAAATAGCTCGACGAGATGTGTTCGTATTAGCGATTCTGGGGAAAGTGCAGAGGGGTCAAGCTCTTTCCAACAGGCAAAGCCTGCTCCGATCTTCGGCGAGATTCACTCTCGCATTTGTTAACAATGCTTACTCTTACTCAGACGCAGGTCAATGCACCGGCCGCCGAGTTAAACATATGATCCGCGACTCTCGGCGCATCCAAAAATAGGTGACACAGCAACGCACTGTCGTGTGCCACTGTCGAATTACCGCGTGTTATGGGCGAAATCAAATGCATCGCTAACAGGCAGCACAGCAAGCACAGGCAGCACAGCAAGCACAGGCAGCAGGCACAGTCAGTACAGCAAGCACAGGCAGCACGGCAATCACAGCAAGCACAAGCAGCAAGCACAGGCAGCACAGCAAGCACAGGCAGCAAGCACAGGCATGTTAGAAACCCGCAAAATAGCTCGACGAGATGTGTCCGTTTTAGCGATTCTGTGGGAAGTGCAGAGGGGTCAAGCTCCGTCCTCTTTCCAACAGGCAAAGCCCGCTCCGATCTTCGGCGAGATTCACTCTCGCATTTGTTTACAATGCTTACTCTTACTGAGACGCAGGTCAATGCACCGGCCGCCGAGGTAAACATATGATCCGCGACTCTCGGCGCATCCAAAAATAGGTGACACAGCAACGCACTGTCGTGTGCCACTGTCGAATTACCGCGTGTTATGGGCGAAATCAAATGCATCACTAACAGGCAGCACAGCAAGCACAGGCAGCACAGCAAGTACAGGCAGCAAGCACAGGCAGCACAGCAAGCACAGGCAGCACAGCAAGCACAGGCAGCAAGCACAGGCAGCACAGCAAGCACAGGCAGCATAGCAAGCACAGGCAGCAAGCACAGCCAGCACAGCAAGCACAGGCAGCACAGCACAGGCAGCACAGCAAGCACAGGCAGCAAGCACAGGCATGTTAGAAACCCGCAAAATAGCTCGACGAGATGTGTTCGTATTAGCGATTCTGGGGGAAGTGCAGAGGGGTCAAGCTCTTTCCAACAGGCAAAGCCTGCTCCGATCTTCGGCGAGATTCACTCTCGCATTTGTTAACAGTGCTTACTCTTACTCAGACGCAGGTCAATGCACCGGCCGCCGAGGTAAACATATGATCCGCGACTCTCGGCGCCTCCAAAAATAGGTGACACAGCAACGCACTGTCGTGTGCCACTGTCGAATTACCGCGTGTTATGGGCGAACTCAAATGCATCGCTAACAGGCAGCACAGCAAGCAAAGGCAGCAAGCACAGGCAGCACAGCAAGCACAGGCAGCAAGCACACTCAGCACAGCAAGCACAGGCAGCACAGCAAGCACAGGCAGCACAGCATGCACAGCAAGGACAGGCAGCAAGCACAGTCAGCACACCAAGCACAGGCAGCACAGCAAGCACAGCAAGCACAGGCAGCACGGGCAGCAAGCACAGGCAGCACAGCAAGCACAGGCAGCACAACAAGCACAGGCGGCACAGCAAGCACAGGCAGCACAGGCAGCAAGCACAGGCAGCAAGCACACTCAGCACAGCAAGCACAGGCAGCAAGCACAGGCAGCACAGCAAGCACAGGCAGCACAGGCAGCAAGCACAGGCAGCAGAACAAGCACAGGCAGCAAGCACAGGCAGCACAGCAAGCACAGGCAGCAAGCACAGGCAGCACAGCAAGCACAGGCAGCAAGCACAGGCACGTTAGAAACCCGCAAAATAGCTCGACGAGATGTGTTCTTTTAGCGATTCTGGGGGAAGTGCAGAGGGGTCAAGCTCCGTCCTCTTTCCAACAGGCAAAGCCTGCTCCGATCTTCGGCGAGATTCACTCTCGCATTTGTTAACAATGCTTACTCTTATTGAGACGCAGGTCAATGCACCGGCCGCCGAGGTAAACATATGATCCGCGACTCTCGGCGCCTCCAAAAACTGGTGACACAGCAACGCACTGTCGTGTGCCACTGTCGAATTACCGCGTGTTATGGGCGAAATCAAATGCATCGCTAACAGGCAGCACAGCAAGCACAGGCAGCAAGCACAGCCAGCACAGCAAGCACAGGCAGCACAGCAAGCACAGGCAGCAAGCACAGGCAGCACAGCAAGCACAGGCAGCAAGCACAGGCAGCACAGCAAGCACAGGCAGCAAGCACAGGTAGCACAGCAAGCACAGGCAGCAAGCACAGGCAGTACAGCAAGCACAGGCAGCACGGCAATCACAGCAAGCACAAGCAGCAAGCACAGGCAGCACAGCACAGGCAGCACAGCAAGCACAGGCAGCAAGCACAGGCAGCACAGCAAGCACAGGCAGCACAGCAAGCACAGGCAGGATAGCAAGCACAGGCAGCAAGCACATGCAGCACAGCAAGCACAGACAGCAAGCACAGGCAGCAAGCACAGGCAGCAGAGCAAGCACAGGCAGCACAGGCAGCACAGCAAGCACAGGCAGCAAGCACAGGCAGCACAGCAAGCACAGGCAGCAAGCACAGGCATGTTAGAAACCCGCAAAATAGCTCGACGAGATGTGTTCGTATTAGCGATTCTGGGGAAAGTGCAGAGGGGTCAAGCTCTTTCCAACAGGCAAAGCCTGCTCCGATCTTCGGCGAGATTCACTCTCGCATTTGTTAACAATGCTTACTCTTACTCAGACGCAGGTCAATGCACCGGCCGCCGAGGTAAACATATGATCCGCGACTCTCGGCGCCTCCAAAAATAGGTGACACAGCAACGCACTGTCGTGTGCCACTGTCGAATTACCGCGTGTTATGGGCGAAATCAAATGCATCGCTAACAGGCAGCACAGCAAGCACAGGCAGCACAGCAAGTACAGGCAGCAAGCACAGGCAGCACAGCAAGCACAGGCAGCATAGCAAGCACAGCAAGCACAGGCAGCAAGCACAGGCAGCACAGCAAGCACAGACATAAGTCGTGTTGTTTAACGTGCAGCAACTGGCTTGACGCCTCTAACCACACGGCCCCCTGCTACGAGTGCGCAACGCAAACGTAGACGAAGCACGGATTTGGAATACGTCCAATCAGCGCGCAATAAAACTGCTCCCAGTCTATCGGGTTGCCGGCACCGAATCTTACTGGTGGAAGCGAGGCCTTTCTAAACCTCTCCCAAGACTCTGCCAATTCTTGGTAGGGCGAGCTGATTGAGTGCAACTCCCACACCGGGTTTTCACACCCTCGCCAGCGTAAATTTGGCTATCACCATTGCCACGACGATTGCAACCCCTAAGGGTGCCGTCCCAATGTTGGGGGACCGACGGTGGCAAAGTGCAACGCAGGTGGGACGTTCCCACACGTTACACCATCCACCGCCGGCGGGCCCACCTCAACCCCGTCTACCGATTATCCTCCGGTGGAGTGACTGCACGGCCCGAGCAAACCGATTGAGCTGTCAGAGCGTCTATCGGGTACGTGGGTACGCTAAGCCCCAAAGGTCCCCACCACAGGGACCCCCCTGCGGGGAGCAAGCACAGACAGCAAGCACAGGCAGCACAGGCAGCACAGCAAGCACAAGCAGCAAGCACAGGCAGCACAGCAAGCACAGGCAGCAAGCACAGGCAGCGCAGCAAGCACAGGCAGCACAGCAAGCACAGGCAGCAAGCACAGGCAGCAAGCACAGCAAGCACGGGCAGCAAGCAAAGGCAGCACAGCAAGCACAGGCAGCAAGCACAGGCAGCACAACAAGCACAGGCAGCACAACAAGCACAGGCAGCACAGCAAGCACAGACAGCACAGCAAGCACAGGCAGCCAGCACAGGCAGCGCAGCAAGCACAGGCAGAAAGCACAGGCAGCAAGCACAGGCAGCACAGCAAGCACAGGCAGCTTGCACAGGCAGCATAGCAAGTACAGGCAGCACAACAAGCACAGGCGGCACAGCAAGCACAGGCAGCAAGCACGGGCAGCAAGCAAAGGCAGCACAGCAAGCACAGGCAGCAAGCACAGGCAGCACAACAAGCACAGACAGCACAGCAAGCACAGGCAGCAAGCACAGGCAGCACAGTAAGCACAGACAGCAAGCACAGGCAGCAAACACAGGCAGCACAGCAAGCACAGGCAGCAAGCACAGCAAGCAAAGGCAGCAAGCACAGGCAGCACAGCAAGCACAGGCAGCAAGCACAGGCAGCACAGCAAGCACAGGCAGCATAGCAAGCACAGGTAAGCACAGGCAGCACAGCAAGCACAGCACAGCAAGCACAGGCAGCAAGCACAGGCATGTTAGAAACCCGCAAAATAGCTCGACGAGATGTGTTCGTATTAGCGATTCTGGGGAAAGTGCAGAGGGGTCAAGCTCTTTCCAACAGGCAAAGCCTGCTCCGATCTTCGGCGAGATTCACTCTCGCATTTGTTAACAATGCTTACTCTTACTCAGACGCAGGTCAATGCACCGGCCGCCGAGGTAAACATATGATCCGCGATTCTCGGCGCCTCCAAAAATAGGTGACACATCAACGCACTGTCGTGTGCCACTGTAGAATTACCGCGTATTATGGGCGAAATCAAATGCATCGCTAACAGGCAGCACAGCAAGCACAGGCAGCAAGCACAGGCAGCACAGCAAGCACATGCAGCAAGCACAGGCAGCACAGCAAGCACAGGCAGCAAGCACAGGCAGTACAGCAAGCACAGGCAGCACGGCAATCACAGCAAGCACAAGCAGCAAGCACAGGCAGCACAGCAAGCACAGGCAGCAAGCACAGGCATGTTAGAAACCCGCAAAATAGCTCGACGAGATGTGTCCGTTTTAGCGATTCTGTGGGAAGTGCAGAGGGGTCAAGCTCCGTCCTCTTTCCAACAAGCAAATCCCGCTCCGATCTTCGGCGAGATTCACTCTCGAATTTGTTTACAATGCTTACTCTTACTGAGACGCAGGTCAATGCACCGGCCGCCGAGGTAAACATATGATCCGCGACTCTCGGCGCCTCCAAAAACAGGTGACACAGCAACGCACTGTCGTGTGCCACTGTCGAATTACCGCGTGTTATGGGCGAAATCAAATGCATCGCTAACAGGCAGCACAGCAAGCACAGGCAGCACAGCAAGTACAGGCAGCAAGCACAGGCAGCACAGCAAGCACAGGCAGCAAGCACAGGCAGCACAGCAAGCACAGACAGCAAGCACAGGCAGCAAGCACAGGCAGCAAGCACAGGCATGTTAGAAACCCGCAGAATAGCTCAACGACATGTGTTCGTATTAGCGATTCTGGGGAAAGTGCAGAGGGGTCAAGCTCTTTCCAACAGGCAAAGCCTGCTCCGATCTTCGGCGAGATTCACTCTCGCATTTGTTAACAATGCTTACTCTTACTCAGACGCAGGTCAATGCACCGGCCGCCGAGGTAAACATATGATCCGCGACTCTCGGCGCCTCCAAAAATAGGTGACACAGCAACGCACTGTCGTGTGCCACTGTCGAATTACCGCGTGTTATGGTCGAAATCAAATGCATCGCTAACAGGCAGCACAGCAAGCACAGGCAGCACAGCAAGTACAGGCAGCAAGCACAGGCAGCACAGCAAGCAAAGGCAGCACAGCAAGCACAGGCATCATAGCAAGCACAGCAAGCACAGGCAGCAAGCACAGGCAGCACAGCAAGCACAGACAGCAAGCACAGGCAGCACAGGCAGCACAGCAAGCACAGGCAGCAAGCACAGGCAGCACAGCAAGCACAGGCAGCAAGCACAGGCAGCAAGCACAGGCAGCACAGCAAGCACAGGCAGCAAGCACAGGCAGCAAGCACAGGCAGCAAGCACAGGCAGCACAACAAGCACAGGCAGCACAGGCAGCTTGCACAGGCAGCATAGCAAGCACAGCAAGCACAGGCAGCACAACAAGCACAGGCGGCACAGCAAGCACAGGCAGCAAGCAAAGGCAGCACAGCAAGCACAGGCAGCAAGCACAGGCAGCACAGCAAGCACAGGCAGCATAGCAAGCACAGCAAGCACAGGCAGCAAGCACAGGCAGCAAGCACAGGCAGCACAGCAACCACAGGCAGCAAGCACAGGCATGTTAGAAACCCGCAAAATAGCTCGAGGAGATGTGCTCGTTTTAGCGATTCTGGGGGAAGTGCACAGGGGTCAAGCTCCGTCCTCTTTCCAACAGGCAAAGCCTCCTCCGATCTTCGGCGGGATTCAATCTCGCATTTGTTTACAATGCTTACTCTTACTGAGACGCAGGTCAATGCACAGGCCGCCGAGGTAAACATATGATCCGCGACTCTCGGCGCCTCCAAAAACAGGTGACACAGCAACGCACTGTCGTGTGCCACTATCGAATTACCGCGTGTTATGGGGGAAATCAAATGCATCGCTAACAGGCAGCACAGCAAGCACAGGCAGCAAGCACAGGCAGCACAGCAAGCACACGCAGCGCAGCAAGCACAGGCAGCACAGCAAGCACAGGCAGCACAGCAAGCACAGGCAGCAAGCACAGGCAGCACAGCAAGCACAGGCAGCAAGCACAGGCAGCACAGCAAGCACACGCAGCGCAGCAAGCACAGGCAGCACAGCAAGCACAGATAGCACAGCAAGCACAGGCAGCAAGCACAGGCAGCACAGGCAGCACAGCAAGCACAGGCAGCAAGCACAGGCAGCACAGCAAGCACAGGCAGCAAGCACAGGCAGCACAGCAAGCACAGGCAGCAAGCACAGGCAGCACAGCAAGCACAGGCAACAAGCACAGGCAGCACAGCAAGCACAGACAGCAAGCACAGGCATGTTAGAAACCCGCAAAATGGCTCGACGAGATGTGCTCGTTTTAGCGATTCTGGGGGAAGTGCACAGGGGTCAAGCTCCGTCCTCTTTCCAACAGGCAAAGCCTGCTCCGATCTTCGGCGGGATTCACTCTCGCATTTGTTTACAATGCTTACTCTTACTGAGACGCATGTCAATGCACAGGCCGCCGAGGTAAACATTTGATCCGCGACCCTCGGCGCCTCCAAAAACAGGTGACACAGCAACGCACTGTCGTGTGCCACTGTCGAATTACCGCGTGTTACGGGCGAAATCAAATGCATCGCTAACAGGCAGCACAGCAAGCACAGGCAGCACAGCAAGCACAGGCAGCAAGCACAGGCAGCACAGCAAGCACAGGCAGCAAGCACAGGCAGCAAGCACAGGCAGTACAGCAAGCAAGGGCAGCAAGCACAGGCAGCACAGCAAGCACAGGCAGCACAGCAAGTACAGCAAGCACAGTCAGTACAGCAAGCACAGGCAGCATAGCAAGCACAGACAGCAAGCACAGGCAGCACAGCAAGCACAGGCAGCAAGCACAGGCAGCTCAGGCAGCACAGCAAGCACAGGCAGCAAGCACAGGCAGCACAGCAAGGACAGGCAGCACAACAAGCACAGGCGGCACAGCAAGCACAGGCAGCAAGCACAGGTAGCAAGCAAAGGCAGCACAGCAAGCACAGGCAGCACAGCAAGCACACGCAGCGCAGCAAGCACAGACAGCACAGCGAGCACAGGCAGCAAGCACAACAGCACAGCAAGCACAAGCAGCACAGCAAGCACAGGCAGCATAGCAAGCACAGGCAGCAAGCACAGGCAGCACAGCAAGCACACGCAGCGCAGCAAGCACAGACAGCACAGCGAGCACAGGCAGCAAGCACAGGCAGCACAGCAAGCACAGGCAGCAAGCACAGGCATGTTAGAAACCCGCAAATTAGCTCGAGGAGATGTGCTCGTTTTAGCGATTCTGGGGGAAGTGCACAGGGGTCAAGCTCCGTCCTCTTTCCAACAGGCAAAGCCTCCTCCGATCTTCGGCGGGATTCAATCTCGCATTTGTTTACAATGCTTACTCTTACTGAGACGCAGGTCAATGCACAGGCCGCCGAGGTAAACATATGATCCGCGACTCTCGGCGCCTCCAAAAACAGGTGACACAGCAACGCACTGTCGTGTGCCACTATCGAATTACCGCGTGTTATGGGGGAAATCAAATGCATCGCTAACAGGCAGCACAGCAAGCACAGGCAGCAAGCACAGGCAGCACAGCAAGCACACGCAGCGCAGCAAGCACAGGCAGCACAGCAAGCACAGGCAGCACAGCAAGCACAGGCAGCAAGCACAAGCAGCACGGCAAGCACAGGCAGCAAGCACAAGCAGCACAGCAAGCACAAGCAGCACAGCAAGCACAGGCAGCAAGCACAGGCAGCTCAGGCAGCACAGCAAGCACAGGCAGCAAGCACAGGCAGCACAGCAAGCACAGGCAGCAAGCACAGGCAGCACAGCAAGCACACGCAGCGCAGCTAGCACAGGCAGCACAGCAAGCACAGACAGCACAGCAAGCACAGGCAGCAAGCACAGGCAGCACAGCAAGCACAGGCAGCAAGCACAGGCAGCACAGCAAGCACAGGCAGCAAGCACAGGCAGCAAGCACAGGCAGCAAGCACAGGCAGCATAGCAAGCACAGGCAGCAAGCACAGGCAGCACAGCAAGCACAGGCAGCAAGCACAGGAAGCATAGCAAGCAGAGGCAGCACAGAAAGCACAGTCAGCAAGCACAGGCAGTACAGCAAGCACAGGCAGCACAGCAAGCACAGGCGGCACAGCAAGCACAGCAAGCACAGGCAGCAAGCACAGGCATCACAGCAAGCACAGGCAGCAAGCACAGGCAGCGCAGCAAGAACAGGCAGCACAGCAAGCACAGGCAGCAAGCACAGACAGCACAGCAAGCACAGGCAGCACAGCAAGCACAGGCAGCAAGCACAGGCAGCACAGCAAGCACAGGCAGCAAGCACAGGCAGCACAGCAAGCACAGGCAGCAAGCACAGGCAGCTCAGGCAGCACAGCAAGCACAGGCAGCAAGCACAGGCAACAAGCACAGGCAGCACAGCAAGCACAGGCAGCACAGTAAGCACAGGCAGCAAGCACACTCAGCACAGCAAGGACAGGCAGCACAGCAAGCACAGGCAGCAAGCACAGACAGCACACCAAGCACAGGCAGCACAGCAAGCACAGCAAGCACAGCAAGCACAGGCAGCACAGGCAGCACAGCAAGCACAGGCAGCAAGCACAGGCAGCAAGCACAGGCAGCACAGCAAGCACAGGCAGCAAGCACAGGCAGCACAGCAAGCACAGGCAGCACAGCAAGCACAGGCAGCAAGCACAGGCAGCACAGCTAGCACAGGCAGCACAGCAAGCACAGGCAGCACAGGCAGCAAGCACAGGCAGCAAGCACAGGCAGCAAGCACTGGCAGCACAGCAAGCACAGGCAGCACAGCAAGCACAGGCAGCAAGCGCAGGCAGCACAGCAGGCACAGGCAGCACAGCAAGCACAGGCAGCAAGCACAGGCAGCACAGCAAGCACAGGCAGCTTGCACAGGCAGCATAGCAAGCACAGCAAGCACAGGCAGCACAGCAAGCACAGGCAGCGCAGCAAGAACAGGCAGCACAGCATGCACAGGCAGCAAGCACAGACAGCACAGCAAGCACAGGCAGCACAGCAAGCACAGGCAGCAAGCACAGGCAGCGCAGCAAGCACAGGCAGCACAGCAAGCACAGGCAGCACAGAAAGCAAGCACAGGCAGCGCAGCAAGCACAGGCAGCACAGCAAGCACAGGCAGCAAGCACAGACAGCACAGCAAGCACAGGCAGCAAGCACAGGCAGCACAGCAAGCACAGGCAGCAAGCACAGGCAGCACAGCAAGCACGGGCAGCAAGCACAGGCAGCACAGCAAGCACAGGCAGCGCAGCAAGCACAGGCAGCACAGCAAGCACAGGCAGCACAGGCAGCAAGCACAGGCAGCACAGCAAGCACAGGCAGCAAGCACAGGCAGCACAGCAAGCACAAGCAGCAAGCACAGGCAACAAGCACAGGCAGCACAGCAAGCACAGGCAGCACAGTAAGCACAGGCAGCAAGCACACTCAGCACAGCAAGCACAGGCAGCACAGCAAGCACAGGCAGCAAGCACAGGCAGCACAGCAAGCACAGGCAGCAAGCACAGGCAGCACAGCAGGCACAGGCATCAGAGCAAGCACAGCAAGCACAGGCAGCAAGCACAGGCAGCAAGCACAGGCAGCAAGCACAGGCAGCAAGCAGAGGCAGCACAGCAAGCACAGGCAGCAAGCACAGGCAGCACAGCAAGCACAGGCAGCAAGCACAGGCAGCATAGCAAGCACAGCAAGCACAGGCAGCAAGCACAGGCAGCACAGCAAGCACAGGCAGCAAGCACAGGCAGCATAGCAAGCAGAGGCAGCACAGAAAGCACAGGCAGCAAGCACAGGCAGCACAGGCAGCACAGGCAGCACAACAAGCACAGGCGGCACAGCAAGCACAGGCAGCAAGCACAGGCAGCAAGTGCAGGGAGCACAGCAGGCACAGGCAGCACAGCAAGCACAGGCAGCAAGCACAGGCAGCACAGCAAGCACAGGCAGCAAGCACAGGCAGCACAGCAGGCACAGGCAGCAAGCACAGGCAGCACAGCAAGCACAGGCAGCAAGCACAGGCAGCACAGCAAGCACAGGCAGCTTGCACAGGCAGCAAGCACAGGCAGCACAGCAAGCACAGGCAGCAAGCACAGGCAGCACAGCAAGCACAGGCAGCTTGCACAGGCAGCATAGCAAGCACAGCAAGCACAGGCAGCAATCACAGGCAGCACAGCAGGCACAGGCAGCAAGCACAGGCAGCACAGCAAGCACAGGCAGCAAGCACAGGCAGCACAGCAAGCACAGGCAGCTTGCACAGGCAGCATAGCAAGCACAGCAAGCACAGGCAGCAAGCACAGGCAGCACAGCAAGCACAGGCAGCAAGCACAGGCAGCATAGCAAGCAGAGGCAGCACAGAAAGCACAGGCGGCACAGCAAGTACAGGCAGCAAGCACAGGCAGCAGAGCAAGCACAGGCAGCAAGCACAGGCAGCATGGCAAGCAGAGGCAGCACAGAAAGCACAGGCAGCAAGCACAGGCAGCACAGCAAGCACAGGCAGCGCAGCAAGAACAGGCAGCACAACAAGCACAGGCAGCAAGCACAGACAGCACAGCAAGCACAGGCAGCACAGCAAGCAGAGGCAGCACAGGCAGCAAGCACAGGCAGCAAGCACAGGCAGCACAGCAAGCACAGGCAGCAAGCACAGCAAGCACAGGCAGCAAGCACAGACAGCACAGCAAGCACAGGCAGCACCGCAAGCACAGGCAGCGAGCACAGGCAGCACAGCACGCACAGGCACCAAGCACAGGCAGCAAGCACAGGCAGCTCTGGCAGCACAACAAGCACAGGCAGCAAGCACAGGCAGCACAGCAAGCAGAGGCACCACAGCAAGCACAGGCAGCAAGCACAGGCAGTAAGCACAGGCAGCACAGCAAGCACAGGCAGCAAGCACAGGCAGCAAGCACAGGCAGCACAGCAAGCACAGGCAGCAAGCACAGGCAGCACAGCAAGCACAGGCAGCAAGCACAGACAGCACAGCAAGCACAGGCAGCACAGCAAGCACAGGCAGCGAGCACAGGCAGCACAGCAAGCACAGGCACCAAGCACAGGCAGCAAGCACAGGCAGCTCTGGCAGCACAACAAGCACAGGCAGCAAGCACAGGCAGCAGAGCAAGCAGAGGCACCACAGCAAGCACAGGCAGCAAGCACAGGCAGCAAGCACAGGCAGCAAGCACAAGCAGCACAGCAAGCACAGGCAGCAAGCACAAGCAGCACAGCAAGCACAGGCAGCAAGCACAGGCAGCTCAGGCAGCACAGCAAGCACAGGCAGCAAGCACAGGCAGCACAGCAAGCACAGGCAGCAAGCACAGGCAGCACAGCAAGCACACGCAGCGCAGCTAGCACAGGCAGCACAGCAAGCACAGACAGCACAGCAAGCACAGGCAGCAAGCACAGGCAGCACAGCAAGCACAGGCAGCAAGCACAGGCAGCACAGCAAGCACAGGCAGCAAGCACAGGCAGCACAGCAAGCACAGGCAGCACAGCAGGCACAGGCAGCAAGCACAGGCAGCACAGCAAGCACAGGCAGCAAGCACAGGCAGCACAGCAAGCACAGGCAGCACAGCAAGCACCGGCAGCTTGCACAGGCAGCATAGCAAGCACAGGCAGCAAGCACAGGCAGCACAGCAAGCACAGGCAGCAAGCACAGGAAGCATAGCAAGCAGAGGCAGCCCAGAAAGCACAGTCAGCAAGCACAGGCAGTACAGCAAGCACAGGCAGCACAGCAAGCACAGGCGGCACAGCAAGCACAGCAAGCACAGACAGCAAGCACAGGCATCACAGCAAGCACAGGCAGCAAGCACAGGCAGCGCAGCAAGAACAGGCAGCACAGCAAGCACAGGCAGCAAGCACAGACAGCACAGCAAGCACAGGCAGCACAGCAAGCACAGGCAGCAAGCACAGGCAGCACAGCAAGCACAGGCAGCAAGCACAGGCAGCACAGCAAGCACAGGCAGCAAGCACAGGCAGCTCAGGCAGCACAGCAAGCACAGGCAGCAAGCACAGGCAACAAGCACAGGCAGCACAGCAAGCACAGGCAGCACAGTAAGCACAGGCAGCAAGCACACTCAGCACAGCAAGGACAGGCAGCACAGCAAGCACAGGCAGCAAGCACAGACAGCACACCAAGCACAGGCAGCACAGCAAGCACAGCAAGCACAGCAAGCACAGGCAGCACAGGCAGCACAGCAAGCACAGGCAGCAAGCACAGGCAGCAAGCACAGGCAGCAAGCACGGGCAGCACAGCAAGCACAGGCAGCAAGCACAGGCAGCACAGCAAGCACAGCCAGCACAGCAAGCACAGGCAGCAAGCACAGGCAGCACAGCTAGCACAGGCAGCACAGCAAGCACAGGCAGCACAGGCAGCAAGCACAGGCAGCAAGCACAGGCAGCAAGCACTGGCAGCACAGCAAGCACAGGCAGCACAGCAAGCACAGGCAGCAAGCGCAGGCAGCACAGCAGGCACAGGCAGCACAGCAAGCACAGGCAGCAAGCACAGGCAGCACAGCAAGCACAGGCAGCTTGCACAGGCAGCATAGCAAGCACAGCAAGCACAGGCAGCACAGCAAGCACAGGCAGCGCAGCAAGAACAGGCAGCACAGCAAGCACAGGCAGCAAGCACAGACAGCACAGCAAGCACAGGCAGCACAGCAAGCACAGGCAGCAAGCACAGGCAGCGCAGCAAGCACAGGCAGCACAGCAAGCACAGGCAGCACAGAAAGCAAGCACAGGCAGCGCAGCAAGCACAGGCAGCACAGCAAGCACAGGCAGCAAGCACAGACAGCACAGCAAGCACAGGCAGCAAGCACAGGCAGCACAGCAAGCACAGGCAGCAAGCACAGGCAGCACAGCAAGCACGGGCAGCAAGCACAGGCAGCACAGCAAGCACAGGCAGCGCAGCAAGCACAGGCAGCACAGCAAGCACAGGCAGCACAGGCAGCAAGCACAGGCAGCACAGCAAGCACAGGCAGCAAGCACAGGCAGCACAGCAAGCACAAGCAGCAAGCACAGGCAACAAGCACAGGCAGCACAGCAAGCACAGGCAGCACAGTAAGCACAGGCAGCAAGCACACTCAGCACAGCAAGCACAGGCAGCACAGCAAGCACAGGCAGCAAGCACAGGCAGCACAGCAAGCACAGGCAGCAAGCACAGGCAGCACAGCAGGCACAGGCATCAGAGCAAGCACAGCAAGCACAGGCAGCAAGCACAGGCAGCAAGCACAGGCAGCAAGCACAGGCAGCAAGCAGAGGCAGCACAGCAAGCACAGGCAGCAAGCACAGGCAGCACAGCAAGCACAGGCAGCAAGCACAGGCAGCATAGCAAGCACAGCAAGCACAGGCAGCAAGCACAGGCAGCACAGCAAGCACAGGCAGCACAGCAAGCACAGGCAGCAAGCACAGGCAGCATAGCAAGCAGAGGCAGCACAGAAAGCATAGGCAGCAAGCACAGGCAGCACAGGCAGCACAGGCAGCACAACAAGCACAGGCGGCACAGCAAGCACAGGCAGCAAGCACAGGCAGCAAGTGCAGGGAGCACAGCAGGCACAGGCAGCACAGCAAGCACAGGCAGCAAGCACAGGCAGCACAGCAAGCACAGGCAGCAAGCACAGGCAGCACAGCAAGCACAAGCAGCAAGCACACTCAGCACAGCAAGCACAGGCAGCAAGCACAGACAGCACACCAAGCACAGGCAGCACAGCAAGCACAGGCAGCAGGCACAGCCAGCACAGCAAGCACCGGCAGCACAGCAAGCACAGGCAGCAAGCACAGGCAGCACAGCAAGCACAGGCAGCAAGCACAGGCAGCGCAGCAAGAACAGGCAGCACAGCAAGCACAGGCAGCAAGCACAGACAGCACAGCAAGCACAGGCAGCACAGCAAGCACAGGCAGCAAGCACAGGCAGCACAGCAAGCACAGGCAGCAAGCACAGGCAGCTTGCACAGGCAGCATAGCAAGCACAGGCAGCAAGCACAGGCAGCACAGCAAGCACAGGAAGCATAGCAAGCAGAGGCAGCACAGAAAGCACAGTCAGCAAGCACAGGCAGCACAGCAAGCACAGGCAGCACAGCACAGACAGCACAGCAAGCACAGGCAGCACAGCAAGCACAGGCAGCACAGAAAGCAAGCACAGGCAGCGCAGCAAGCACAGGCAGCACAGCAAGCACAGGCAGCAAGCACAGACAGCACAGCAAGCACAGGCAGCAAGCACAGGCAGCACAGCAAGCACAGGCAGCAAGCACAGGCAGCACAGCAAGCACGGGCAGCAAGCACAGGCAGCACAGCAAGCACAGGCAGCGCAGCAAGCACAGGCAGCACAGGCAGCAAGCACAGGCAGCACAGCAAGCACAGGCAGCAAGCACAGGCAGCACAGCAAGCACAAGCAGCAAGCACAGGCAACAAGCACAGGCAGCACAGCAAGCACAGGCAGCACAGTAAGCACAGGCAGCAAGCACACTCAGCACAGCAAGCACAGGCAGCACAGCAAGCACAGGCAGCAAGCACAGGCAGCACAGCAAGCACAGGCAGCAAGCACTGGCAGCACAGCAGGCACAGGCATCAGAGCAAGCACAGCAAGCACAGGCAGCAAGCACAGGCAGCAAGCACAGGCAGCAAGCAGAGGCAGCACAGCAAGCACAGGCAGCAAGCACAGGCAGCACAGCAAGCACAGGCAGCAAGCACAGGCAGCATAGCAAGCACAGCAAGCACAGGCAGCAAGCACAGGCAGCACAGCAAGCACAGGCAGCAAGCACAGGCAGCATAGCAAGCAGAGGCAGCACAGAAAGCACAGGCAGCAAGCACAGGCAGCACAGGCAGCACAGGCAGCACAACAAGCACAGGCGGCACAGCAAGCACAGGCAGCAAGCACAGGCAGCAAGTGCAGGGAGCACAGCAGGCACAGGCAGCACAGCAAGCACAGGCAGCAAGCACAGGCAGCACAGCAAGCACAGGCAGCAAGCACAGGCAGCACAGCAAGCACAAGCAGCAAGCACACTCAGCACAGCAAGCACAGGCAGCAAGCACAGACAGCACACCAAGCACAGGCAGCACAGCAAGCACAGGCAGCAGGCACAGCCAGCACAGCAAGCACCGGCAGCACAGCAAGCACAGGCAGCAAGCACAGGCAGCACAGCAAGCACAGGCAGCAAGCACAGGCAGCGCAGCAAGAACAGGCAGCACAGCAAGCACAGGCAGCAAGCACAGACAGCACAGCAAGCACAGGCAGCACAGCAAGCACAGGCAGCAAGCACAGGCAGCACAGCAAGCACAGGCAGCAAGCACAGGCAGCTTGCACAGGCAGCATAGCAAGCACAGGCAGCAAGCACAGGCAGCACAGCAAGCACAGGAAGCATAGCAAGCAGAGGCAGCACAGAAAGCACAGTCAGCAAGCACAGGCAGCACAGCAAGCACAGGCAGCACAGCAAGCACAGGCAGCTTGCACAGGCAGCATAGCAAGCACAGGCAGCAAGCACAGGCAGCACAGCAAGCACAGGCAGCAAGCACAGGCAGCAAGCACAGGCAGCACAGCAAGCACAGGCAGCAAGCACAGGCAGCACAGCAAGCACAGGCAGCAAGCACAGGCAGCGCAGCAAGCACAGGCAGCACAGCAAGCACAGGCAGCACAGAAAGCACAGGCAGCAAGCGTAGGCAGCACAGCAAGCACAGGCAGCACAGAAAGCACAGGCAGCAAGCGCAGGCAGCACAGCAGGCACAGGCAGCACAGCAAGCACAGAAAGCACAGGCAGCGCAGCAAGCACAGGCAGCACGGCAAGCACAGGCAGCAAGCACAGACAGCACAGCAAGCACAGGCAGCAAGCACAGGCAGCACAGCAAGCACAGGCAGCAAGCACAGGCAGCACAGCAAGCACAGGCAGCACAGCAAACACGGGCAGCAAGCACAGGCAGCACAGCAAGCACAGGCAGCAAGCACAGGCAGCACAGCAAGCACGGGCAGCACAGCAAGCACAGGCAGCATAGCAAGCACAGCAAGCACAGGCAGCAAGCACAAGCAGCACAGCAAGCACAGGCAGCAAGCACAGGCAGCACAGCAAGCACAGGCAGCAAGCACAGGCAGCACAGGCAGCAAGCACAGGCAGCGCAGCAAGAACAGGCAGCAAGCACAGGCAGCACAACAAGCACAGGCATATTAGAAACCCGCAAAATAGCTCGACGAGATGTGTTCGTTTTAGCGATTCTGGGGGAAGTGCAGAGGGGTCAAGCTCCGTCCTCTTTCCAACAGGCAAAGCCTGTTCCGATCTTCGGCGAGATTCACTCTCGCATTTGTTAACAATGCTTACTCTTACTGAGACGCAGGTCAATGCACCGGCCGCCGAGGTAAACATATGATCCGCGACTCTCGGCGCCTCCAAAAACAGGTAACACAGCAACGCACTGTCGTGTGCCACTGTCGAATTACCGCGTGTTATGGGCGAAATCAAATGCATCGCTAACAGGCAGCACAGCAAGCACAGGCAGCACAGCGAGCACAGGCAGCAAGCACAGGCAGCACAGCAAGCACAGGCAGCAAGCACAGGCAGCACAGCAAGCACAGGCAGCAAACACAGGCAGCACGGCAAGCATAGGCAGCAAGCACAGGCAGCACAGCAAGCAGAGGCAGCACAGCAAGCACAGGCAGCACAGCAAGCACAGGCAGCAAGCACAGGCAGCAAGCACACTCAGCACAGCAAGCACAGGCAGCATAGCAAGCACAGGCAGCACAGCAAGCACAGGCAGCAAGCGCAGGCAGCACAGCAGGCACAGGCAGCACAGCAAGCACAGAAAGCACAGGCAGCAAGCACAGGCAGCGCAGCAAGCACAGGCAGCACAGCAAGCACAGGCAGCGCAGCAAGCACAGGCAGCACAGCAAGCACAGGCAGCACAGGCAGCAAGCACAGGCAGCACAGCAAGCACAGGCAGCACAGCATGCACAGCAAGCACAGGCAGCAAGCACAGACAGCACACCAAGCACAGGCAGCACAGCAAGCACAGGCAGCACAACAAGCACAGGCAGCACAGCAAGCACAGGCAGCAAGCACAGGCAGCAAGCACACTCAGCACAGCAAGCACAGACATCAAGCACAGGCAGCACAGCAAGCACAGGCAGCAAGCACAGGCAGCACAGCAAGCACAGGCAGCAAGCACAGGCAACAGAGCAAGCACAGGCAGCAAGCACAGGCAGCACAGCAAGCACAGGCAGCACAGCAAGCACAGGCAGCAAGCACAGGCAGCAAGCACAGGCAGCACAGCAAGCACAGGCAGCAAGCACAGGCATGTTAGAAACCCGCAAAATAGCTCGACGAGATGTGTTCCTTTTAGCGATTCTGGGGGAAGTGCAGAGGGGTCAAGCTCCGTCCTCTTTCCAACAGGCAAAGCCTGCTCCGATCTTCGGTGAGATTCACTCTCGCATTTGTTTACAATGCTTACTCTTACTGAGACGCAGGTCAATGCACCGGCCGCCGAGGTAAACATATGATCCGCGACTCTCAGCGCATCCAAAAATAGGTGACACAGCAACGCACTGTCGTGTGCCACTGTCGAATTACCGCGTGTTATTGGCGAAATCAAATGCATCACTAACAGGCAGCACAGCAAGCACAGGCAGCAAGCACAGGCAGCACAGCAAGCACAGGCAGCAAGCACAGGCAGCACAGCAAGGACAGGCAGCAAGTACAGGCAGTACAGCAAGCACAGGCAGCACGGCAATCACAGCAAGCACAAGCAGCAAGCACAGGCATCACAGCAAGCACAGGCAGCAAGCACAGGCATGTTAGAAAGCCGCATAATAGCTCGACGAGATGTGTTCGTTTTAGCGATTCTGGGGGAAGTGCAGAGGGGTCAAGCTCCGTCCTCTTTCCAGCAGGAAAAGCCCGCTCCGATCTTCGGCGAGATTCACTCTCGAATTTGTTTACAATGCTTACTCTTACTGAGACGCAGGTCAATGCACCGGCCGCCGAGGTAAACATATGATCCGCGACTATCGGCGCCTCCAAAAACAGGTGACACAGCAACGCACTGTCGTGTGCCACTGTCGAATTACCGCGTGTTATGGGCGAAATCAAATGCATCGCTAACAGGCAGCACAGCAAGCACAGGCAGCACAGCAAGTACAGGCAGCAAGCACAGGCAGCACAGCAAGCACAGCAAGCACAGGCAGCAAGCACAGGCAGCACAGCAAGCACAGGCAGCACAGCAAGCACAGGCAGCAAGCACAGGCAGCACAGGCAGCACAGGCAGCAAGCACAGGCAGCACAGCAAGAACAGGCAGCAAGCACAGGCAGCAAGCAGAGGCAGCAAGCACAGGCAGCACAGGCAGCAAGCACAGGCAGCAAGCACAAGCAGCACAGCAAGCACAGGCAGCAAGCACAGGCAGCACAGCAAGCACAGGCAGCACAACAAGCACAGGCGACACAGCAAAGACAGGCAGCAAGCAAAGGCAGCACAGCAAGCACAGGCAGCAAGCACAGGCAGCACAGCAAGCACAGGCAGCAAGCACAGGCAGCACAGCAAGCACAGGCAGAAAGCACAGGCAGCACAGCAAGCACAGGCAGCAAGCACAGGCAGCACAGCAAGCACAGGCAGCACAGCAAGCACAGGCAGCTTGCACAGGCAGCATAGCAAGCACAGCAAGCACAGGCAGCAAGCACAGGCAGCACAGCAAGCACAGGCAGCAAGCACAGGCAGCACAGCAAGCACAGGCAGAAAGCACAGGCAGCACAGCAAGCACGGGCAGCAAGCAAAGGCAGCACAGCAAGCACAGGCAGCAAGCACAGGCAGCACAACAAGCACAGGCAGCACAGCAAGCACAGACAGCACAGCAAGCACAGGCAGCACAACAAGCACAGGCAGCACAGCAAGCACAGACAGCACAGCAAGCACAGGCAGCAAGCACAGGCAGCACAGCAAGCACAGGCAGCAAGCACAGGCAGCTCAGGCAGCACAGCAAGCACAGGCAGCTAGCACAGGCAGCACAGGCAGCAAGCACAGACAGCACACCAAGCACAGGCAGCACAGCACGCACAGCAAGCACAGGCAGCACAGGCAGCAAGCACAGGCAGCACAGCAAGCACAGGCAGCACAACAAGCACAGGCGGCACAGCAAGCACAGGCAGCACAGGCAGCAAGGACAAGAACAGGCAGCAAGCACAGGCAGCAAGCACAGGCAGCAGAGCAAGCACAGGCAGCAAGCACAGGCATGTTAGAAACCCGCAAAATAGCTCGACGAGATGTGTTCCTTTTAGCGATTCTGGGGGAAGTGCAGAGGGGTCAAGCTCCGTCCTCTTTCCAACAGGCAAAGCCTGCTCCGATCTTCGGCGAGATTCACTCTCGCATTTGTTTACAATGCTTACTCTTACTGAGACGCAGGTCAATGCACCGGCCGCCGAGGTAAACATATGATCCGCGACTCTCGGCGCATCCAAAAATAGGTGACACAGCAACGCACTGTCGTGTGCCACTGTCGAATTACCGCGTGTTATGGGCGAAATCAAATGCATCGCTAACAGGCAGCACAGCAAGCACAGGCAGCACAGCAAGCACAGGCAGCAAGCACAGGCAGCACAGCAAGCACAGGCAGCAAGCACAGGCAGTACAGCAAGCACAGGCAGCACGGCAATCACAGCAAGCACAAGCAGCAAGCACAGGCAGCACAGCAAGCACAGGCAGCAAGCACAGGCATGTTAGAAACCCGCAAAATAGCTCGACGAGAAGTGTTCGTATTAGCGATTCTGGGGAAAGTGCAGAGGGGTCAAGCTCTTTCCAACAGGCAAAGCCTGCTCCGATCTTCGGCGAGATTCACTCTCGCATTTGTTAACAATGCTTACTCTTACTCAGACGCAGGTCAATGCACCGGCCGCCGAGGTAAACATATGATCCGCGACTCTCGGCGCATCCAAAAATAGGTGACACAGCAACGCACTGTCGTGTGCCACTGTCGAATTACCGCGTGTTATGGGCGAAATCAAATGCATCGCTAACAGGCAGCACAGCAAGCACAGGCAGCACAGCAAGCACAGGCAGCAAGCACAGGCAGCACAGCAAGCACAGGCAGCAAGCACAGGCAGTACAGCAAGCACAGGCAGCACGGCAATCACAGCAAGCACAAGCAGCAAGCACAGGCAGCACAGCAAGCACAGGCAGCAAGCACAGGCATGTTAGAAACCCGCAAAATAGCTCGACGAGATGTGTCCGTTTTAGCGATTCTGTGGGAAGTGCAGAGGGGTCAAGGTCCGTCCTCTTTCCAACAGGCAAAGCCCGCTCCGATCTTCGGCGAGATTCACTCTCGCATTTGTTTACAATGCTTACTCTTACTGAGACGCAGGTCAATGCACCGGCCGCCGAGGTGAACATATGATCCGCGACTCTCGGCGCATCCAAAAATAGGTGACACAGCAACGCACTGTCGTGTGCCACTGTCGAATTACCGCGTGTTATGGGCGAAATCAAATGCATCGCTAACAGGCAGCACAGCAAGCACAGGCAGCACAGCAAGCACAGGCAGCACAGCAAGTACAGGCAGCAAGCACAGGCAGCACAACAAGCACAGGCAGCACAGCAAGCACAGACAGCACAGCAAGCACAGGCAGCAAGAACAAGCAGCACAGCAAGCACAGGCAGCAAGCACAGGCAGCTCAGGCAGCACAGCAAGCACAGGCAGCAAGCACAGGCAGCACAGGCAGCAAGCACAGGCAGCACAGCAAGCACAGGCAGCAAGCACAGGCAGCACAGCAAGCACAGGCAGCAAGCACAGGCAGCAAGCACAGGCAGCACAGCAAGCACAGGCAGGATAGCAAGCACAGGCAGCAAGCACAGGCAGCACAGCAAGCACAGACAGCAAGCACAGGCAGCAAGCACAGGCAGCACAGCAAGCACAGGCAGCACAGGCAGCACAGCAAGCACAGGCAGCAAGCACAGGCAGCACAGCAAGCACAGGCAGCAAGCACAGGCATGTTAGAAACCCGCAAAATAGCTCGACGAGATGTGTTCGTATTAGCGATTCTGGGGAAAGTGCAGAGGGGTCAAGCTCTTTCCAACAGGCAAAGCCTGCTCCGATCTTCGGCGAGATTCACTCTCGCATTTGTTAACAATGCTTACTCTTACTCAGACGCAGGTCAATGCACCGGCCGCCGAGGTAAACGTATGATCCGCGACTCTCGGCGCCTCCAAAAATAGGTGACACAGCAACGCACTGTCGTGCGCCACTGTCGAATTACCGCGTGTTATGGGCGAAATCAAATGCATCGCTAACAGGCAGCACAGCAAGCACAGGCAGCAAGCACAGGCAGCACAGCAAGCACAGGCAGCAAGCACACTCAGCACAGCAAGCACAGGCAGCACAGCAAGCACAGGCAGCACAGCATGCACAGCAAGCACAGGCAGCAAGCACAGACAGCACACCAAGCACAGGCAGCACAGCAAGCACAGGCAGCACAGGCAGCAAGCAGAGGCAGCACAGCAAGCACAGGCAGCACAACAAGCACAGGCGGCACAGCAAGCACAGGCAGCACACGCAGCAAGGACAAGAACAGGCAGCAAGCACAGGCAGCACAGCAAGCACAGGCAGCAAGCACACTCAGCACAGCAAGCACAGGCAGCAAGCACAGGCAGCACAGCAAGCACAGGCAGCAGAGCAAGCACAGGCAGCAAGCACAGGCAGCACAGCAAGCACAGGCAGCAAGCACAGGCAGCACAGCAAGCACAGGCAGCAAGCACAGGCAGCACAGCAAGCACAGGCAGCATAGCAAGCACAGCAAGCACAGGCAGCAAGCACAGGCAGCACAGCAAGCACAGACAGCAAGCACAGGCAGCAAGCACAGGCAGCACAGCAAGCACAGGCAGCACAGGCAGCACAGCAAGCACAGGGAGCAAGCACAGGCAGCACAGCAAGCACAGGCAGCAAGCACAGGCATGTTAGAAACCCGCAAAATAGCTCGACGAGATGTGTTCGTATTAGCGATTCTGGGGAAAGTGCAGAGGGGTCAAGCTCTTTCCAACAGGCAAAGCCTGCTCCGATCTTCGGCGAGATTCACTCTCGCATTTGTTAACAATGCTTACTCTTACTCAGACGCAGGTCAATGCACCGGCCGCCGAGGTAAACATATGATCCGCGACTCTCGGCGCATCCAAAAATAGGTGACACAGCAACGCACTGTCGTGTGCCACTGTCGAATTACCGCGTGTTATGGGCGAAATCAAATGCATCGCTAACAGGCAGCACAGCAAGCACAGGCAGCACAGCAAGCACAGGCAGCAAGCACAGGCAGCACAGCAAGCACAGGCAGCAAGCACAGGCAGTACAGCAAGCACAGGCAGCACGGCAATCACAGCAAGCACAAGCAGCAAGCACAGGCAGCAAGCACAGGCATGTTAGAAACCCGCAAAATAGCTCGACGAGATGTGTTCGTATTAGCGATTCTGGGGAAAGTGCAGAGGGGTCAAGCTCTTTCCAACAGGCAAAGCCTGCTCCGATCTTCGGCGAGATTCACTCTCGCATTTGTTAACAATGCTTACTCTTACTCAGACGCAGGTCAATGCACCGGCCGCCGAGGTAAACATATGATCCGCGACTCTCGGCGCATCCAAAAATAGGTGACACAGCAACGCACTGTCGTGTGCCACTGTCGAATTACCGCGTGTTATGGGCGAAATCAAATGCATCGCTAACAGGCAGCACAGCAAGCACAGGCAGCACAGCAAGCACAGGCAGCAAGCACAGGCAGCACAGCAAGCACAGGCAGCAAGCACAGGCAGTACAGCAAGCACAGGCAGCACGGCAATCACAGCAAGCACAAGCAGCAAGCACAGGCAGCACAGCAAGCACAGGCAGCAAGCACAGGCATGTTAGAAACCCGCAAAATAGCTCGACGAGATGTGTCCGTTTTAGCGATTCTGTGGGAATTGCAGAGGGGTCAAGCTCCGTCCTCTTTCCAACAGGCAAAGCCCGCTCCGATCTTCGGCGAGATTCACTCTCGCATTTGTTTACAATGCTTACTCTTACTGAGACGCAGGTCAATGCACCGGCCTCCGAGGTAAACATATGGTCCGCGACTCTCGGCGCATCCAAAAATAGGTGACACAGCAACGCACTGTCGTGTGCCACTGTCGAATTACCGCGTGTTATGGGCGAAATCAAATGCATCGCTAACAGGCAGCACAGCAAGCACAGGCAGCAAGCACAGGCAGCACAGCAAGCACAGGCAGCAAGCACAGGCAGCACAGCAAGCACAGGCAGCACAGCAAGTACAGGCAGCAAGCACAGGCAGCTCAGGCAGCACAGCAAGCACAGGCAGCAAGCACAGGGAGCACAGGCAGCAAGCACAGGCAGCAAGCACAGGCAGCACAGCAAGCACAGGCAGCAAGCGCAGGCAGCACAGCAAGCACAGGCAGCAAACACAGGCAGCACAGCAAGCACAGGCAGCAAGCACAGGCAGCACAGCAAGCACAGGCCGCATAGCAAGCACAGCAAGCACAGGCAGCAAGCACAGGCAGCAAGCACAGGCAGCACAGCAAGCACAGACAGCAAGCACAGGCAGCAAGCACAGGCAGCACAGCAAGCACAGGCAGCAAGCACAGGCAGCACAGCAAGCACAGGCAGCAAGCACACTCAGCACAGCAAGCACAGGCAGCACAGCAAGCACAGGCAGCACAGCATGCACAGCAAGGACAGGCAGCAAGCACAGTCAGCACAACAAGCACAGGCAGCACAGCAAGCACAGCAAGCACAGGCAGCACGGGCAGCAAGCACAGGCAGCACAGCAAGCACAGGCAGCACAACAAGCACAGGCGGCACAGCAAGCACAGGCAGCAAGGACAAGAACAGGCAGCAAGGACAGGCAGCACAGCAAGCACAGGCAGCAAGCACAGGCAGCAAGCACAGGCAGCACAGCAAGCACAGGCAGCAAGCACAGGCAGCACAGCAAGCACAGGCAGCAAGCACAGGCAGTACAGCAAGCACAGGCAGCACGGCAATCACAGCAAGCACAAGCAGCAAGCACAGGCAGCACAGCACAGGCAGCACAGCAAGCACAGGCAGCAAGCACAGGCAGCACAGCAAGCACAGGCAGCACAGCAAGCACAGGCAGGATAGCAAGCACAGGCAGCAAGCACAGGCAGCACAGCAAGCACAGACAGCAAGCACAGGCAGCAAGCACAGGCAGCACAGCAAGTACAGGCAGCACAGGCAGCACAGCAAGCACAGGCAGCAAGCACAGGCAGCACAGGCAGCAAGCACAGGCATGTTAGAAACCCGCAAAATAGCTCGACGAGATGTGTTCGTATTAGCGATTCTGGGGAAAGTGCAGAGGGGTCAAGCTCTTTCCAACACGCAAAGCCTGCTCCGATCTTCGGCGAGATTCACTCTCGCATTTGTTAACAATGCTTACTCTTACTCAGACGCAGGTCAATGCACCGGCCGCCGAGGTAAACATATGATCCGCGACTCTCGGCGCCTCCAAAAATAGGTGACACAGCAACGCACTGTCGTGTGCCACTGTCGAATTACCGCGTGTTATGGGCGAAATCAAATGCATCGCTAACAGGCAGCACAGCAAGCACAGGCAGCACAGCAAGCACAGGCAGCAAGCACAGGCAGCACAGCAAGCACAGGCAGCAAGCACACTCAGCACAGCAAGCACAGGCAGCACAGCATGCACAGCAAGCACAGGCAGCAAGCACAGACAGCACACCAAGCACAGGCAGCACAGCAAGCACAGGCAGCACAACAAGCACAGGCGGCACAGCAAGCACAGGCAGCACAGGCAGCAAGGACAAGAACAGGCAGCAAGCACAGGCAGCACAGCAAGCACAGGCAGCACAGCAAGCACAGGCAGCAAGCACAGGCAGCTCAGGCAGCACAGCAAGCACAGGCAGCACGGCAATCACAGCAAGCACAAGCAGCAAGCACAGGCAGCACAGCAAGCACAGGCAGCAAGCACAGGCATGTTAGAAACCCGCAAAATAGCTCGACGAGAAGTGTTCGTATTAGCGATTCTGGGGAAAGTGCAGAGGGGTCAAGCTCTTTCCAACAGGCAAAGCCTGCTCCGATCTTCGGCGAGATTCACTCTCGCATTTGTTAACAATGCTTACTCTTACTCAGACGCAGGTCAATGCACCGGCCGCCGAGGTAAACATATGATCCGCGACTCTCGGCGCATCCAAAAATAGGTGACACAGCAACGCACTGTCGTGTGCCACTGTCGAATTACCGCGTGTTATGGGCGAAATCAAATGCATCGCTAACAGGCAGCACAGCAAGCACAGGCAGCACAGCAAGCACAGGCAGCAAGCACAGGCAGCACAGCAAGCACAGGCAGCAAGCACAGGCAGTACAGCAAGCACAGGCAGCACGGCAATCACAGCAAGCACAAGCAGCAAGCACAGGCAGCACAGCAAGCACAGGCAGCAAGCACAGGCATGTTAGAAACCCGCAAAATAGCTCGACGAGATGTGTCCGTTTTAGCGATTCTGTGGGAAGTGCAGAGGGGTCAAGGTCCGTCCTCTTTCCAACAGGCAAAGCCCGCTCCGATCTTCGGCGAGATTCACTCTCGCATTTGTTTACAATGCTTACTCTTACTGAGACGCAGGTCAATGCACCGGCCGCCGAGGTAAACATATGATCCGCGACTCTCGGCGCATCCAAAAATAGGTGACACAGCAACGCACTGTCGTGTGCCACTGTCGAATTACCGCGTGTTATGGGCGAAATCAAATGCATCGCTAACAGGCAGCACAGCAAGCACAGGCAGCACAGCAAGTACAGGCAGCAAGCACAGGCAGCACAACAAGCACAGGCAGCACAGCAAGCACAGACAGCACAGCAAGCACAGGCAGCAAGCACAAGCAGCACAGCAAGCACAGGCAGCAAGCACAGGCAGCTCAGGCAGCACAGCAAGCACAGGCAGCAAGCACAGGCAGCACAGGCAGCAAGCACAGGCAGCACAGCAAGCACAGGCAGCAAGCACAGGCAGCACAGCAAGCACAGGCAGCAAGCACAGGCAGCAAGCACAGGCAGCACAGCAAGCACAGGCAGGATAGCAAGCACAGGCAGCAAGCACAGGCAGCACAGCAAGCACAGACAGCAAGCACAGGCAGCAAGCACAGGCAGCACAGCAAGCACAGGCAGCACAGGCAGCACAGCAAGCACAGGCAGCAAGCACAGGCAGCACAGCAAGCACAGGCAGCAAGCACAGGCATGTTAGAAACCCGCAAAATAGCTCGACGAGATGTGTTCGTATTAGCGATTCTGGGGAAAGTGCAGAGGGGTCAAGCTCTTTCCAACAGGCAAAGCCTGCTCCGATCTTCGGCGAGATTCACTCTCGCATTTGTTAACAATGCTTACTCTTACTCAGACGCAGGTCAATGCACCGGCCGCCGAGGTAAACGTATGATCCGCGACTCTCGGCGCCTCCAAAAATAGGTGACACAGCAACGCACTGTCGTGCGCCACTGTCGAATTACCGCGTGTTATGGGCGAAATCAAATGCATCGCTAACAGGCAGCACAGCAAGCACAGGCAGCAAGCACAGGCAGCACAGCAAGCACAGGCAGCAAGCACACTCAGCACAGCAAGCACAGGCAGCACAGCAAGCACAGGCAGCACAGCATGCACAGCAAGCACAGGCAGCAAGCACAGACAGCACACCAAGCACAGGCAGCACAGCAAGCACAGGCAGCACAGGCAGCAAGCAGAGGCAGCACAGCAAGCACAGGCAGCACAACAAGCACAGGCGGCACAGCAAGCACAGGCAGCACACGCAGCAAGGACAAGAACAGGCAGCAAGCACAGGCAGCACAGCAAGCACAGGCAGCAAGCACACTCAGCACAGCAAGCACAGGCAGCAAGCACAGGCAGCACAGCAAGCACAGGCAGCAAGCACAGGCAGCAGAGCAAGCACAGGCAGCAAGCACAGGCAGCACAGCAAGCACAGGCAGCAAGCACAGGCAGCAAGCACAGGCAGCACAGCAAGCACAGGCAGCAAGCACAGGCAGCACAGCAAGCACAGGCAGCATAGCAAGCACAGCAAGCACAGGCAGCAAGCACAGGCAGCACAGCAAGCACAGACAGCAAGCACAGGCAGCAAGCACAGGCAGCACAGCAAGCACAGGCAGCACAGGCAGCACAGCAAGCACAGGGAGCAAGCACAGGCAGCACAGCAAGCACAGGAAGCAAGCACAGGCATGTTAGAAACCCGCAAAATAGCTCGACGAGATGTGTTCGTATTAGCGATTCTGGGGAAAGTGCAGAGGGGTCAAGCTCTTTCCAACAGGCAAAGCCTGCTCCGATCTTCGGCGAGATTCACTCTCGCATTTGTTAACAATGCTTACTCTTACTCAGACGCAGGTCAATGCACCGGCCGCCGAGGTAAACATATGATCCGCGACTCTCGGCGCATCCAAAAATAGGTGACACAGCAACGCACTGTCGTGTGCCACTGTCGAATTACCGCGTGTTATGGGCGAAATCAAATGCATCGCTAACAGGCAGCACAGCAAGCACAGGCAGCACAGCAAGCACAGGCAGCAAGCACAGGCAGCACAGCAAGCACAGGCAGCAAGCACAGGCAGCACAGCAAGCACAGGCAGCAAGCACAGGCAGCACAGCAAGCACAGGCCGCATAGCAAGCACAGCAAGCACAGGCAGCAAGCACAGGCAGCAAGCACAGGCAGCACAGCAAGCACAGACAGCAAGCACAGGCAGCAAGCACAGGCAGCACAGCAAGCACAGGCAGCAAGCACAGGCAGCACAGCAAGCACAGGCAGCAAGCACACTCAGCACAGCAAGCACAGGCAGCACAGCAAGCACAGGCAGCACAGCATGCACAGCAAGGACAGGCAGCAAGCACAGTCAGCACAACAAGCACAGGCAGCACAGCAAGCACAGGCAGCACGGGCAGCAAGCACAGGCAGCACAGCAAGCACAGGCAGCACAACAAGCACAGGCGGCACAGCAAGCACAGGCAGCACAGGCAGCAAGGACAAGAACAGGCAGCAAGGACAGGCAGCACAGCAAGCACAGGCAGCAAAGCAAGCACAGGCAGCAAGCACACTCAGCAAGCACAGGCAGCACAGCAAGCACAGGCAGCACAGGCAGCAAGCACAGGCAGCAGAGCAAGCACAGGCAGCAAGCACAGGCAGCACAGCAAGCACAGGCAGCAAGCACAAGCAGCACAGCAAGCACAGGCAGCAAGCACAGGCAGCTCAGGCAGCACAGCAAGCACAGGCAGCAAGCACAGGCAGCACAGCAAGCACAGGCAGCAAGCACAGGCAGCACAACAAGCACATGCAGCATAGCAAGCACAGGCAGCAAGCACAGGCAGCACAGCAAGCACAGACAGCAAGCACAGGCAGCAAACACAGGCAGCACAGCAAGCACAGGCAGCAAGCACAGGCAGCACAGGCAGCACAGCAAGCACAGGCAGAAAGCACAGGCAGAAAGCACAGGCAGCAAGCACAGGCAGCACAGCAAGCACAGGCAGATTGCACAGGCAGCACAGCAAGCACAGGCAGCACAGCAAGTACAGGCAGCAAGCACAGGCAGCACAGCAAGCACAGGCAGCACAGCAAGCACAGGCAGCACAGCAAGTACAGGCAGCAAGCACAGGCAGCACAGCAAGCACAGGCAGCACAGCAAGCACAGGCAGCAAGCACAGGCAGCACAGCAAGCACAGGCAGCAAGCACAGGCAGCACAGCAAGCACAGGCAGCAAGCACAGGCAGCACAGCAAGCACAGGCAGCAAGCACAGGCAGCACAGCAAGCACAGGCAGCATAGCAAGCACAGACAGCACAGCAAGCACAGACAGCAAGCACAGGCAGCACAGCAAGCACAGGCAGCAAGCACAAGCAGCACAGCAAGCACAGGCAGCTCAGGCAGCACAGCAAGCACAGGCAGCACAGGCAGCAAGCACAGGCAGCAAGCACAGGCAGCACAGCAAGCACAGGCAGCAAGCACAGGCAGCACAGCAAGCACAGGCAGCAAGCACAGGCAGCACAGCAAGCACAGGCAGCATAGCAAGCACAGCAAGCACAGGCAGCAAGCACAGGCATGTTAGAAACCCGCAAAATAGCTCGACGAGATGTGTTCCTTTTAGCGATTCTGGGGGAAGAGCAGAGGGGTCAAGCTCCGTCCTCTTTCCAACAGGCAAAGCCTGCTCCGATCTTCGGTGAGATTCACTCTCGCATTTGTTTACAATGCTTACTCTTACTGAGACGCAGGTCAATGCACCGGCCGCCGAGGTAAACACATGATCCGCGACTCTCGGCGCATCCAAAAATAGGTGACACAGCAACGCACTGTCGTGTGCCACTGTCGAATTACCGCGTGTTATGGGCGAAATCAAATGCATCGCTAACAGGCAGCACAGCAAGCACAGGCAGCAAGCACAGGCAGCACAGCAAGCACAGGCAGCAAGCACAGGCAGCACAGCAAGCACAGGCAGCAAGCACAGGCAGTACAGCAAGCACAGGCAGCAAGCACTGGCATGTTAGAAACCCGCGAAATAGCTCGACGAGATGTGTTCGTTTTAGCGATTCTGGGGGAAGTGCAGAGGGGTCAAGCTCCGTCCTCTTTCCAACAGGCAAAGCCCGCTCCGATCTTCGGCGAGATTCACTCTCGAATTTGTTTACAATGCTTACTCTTACTGAGACGCAGGTCAATGCACCGGCCGCCGAGGTAAACATATGATCCGCGACTCTCGGCGCCTCCAAAAACAGGTGACACAGCAACGCACTGTCGTGTGCCACTGTCGAATTACCGCGTGTTATGGTCGAAATCAAATTCATCGCTAACAGGCAGCACAGCAAGCACAGGCAGCACAGCAAGTACAGGCAGCAAGCACAGGCAGCACAGCAAGCACAGGCAGCACAGCAAGCACAGGCAGCATAGCAAGCACAGCAAGCACAGGCAGCAAGCACAGGCAGCACAGCAAGCACAGACAGCAAGCACAGGCAGCACAGGCAGCACAGCAAGCACAGGCAGCAAGCTCAGGCAGCACAGGCAACACAGGCAGCACAGCAAGCACAGGCAGCAAGCACAGGCAGCACAACAAGCACAGGCAGCACAGCAAGCACAGACAGCACAGCAAGCACAGGCAGCAAGCACAAGCAGCACAGCAAGCACAGGCAGCACAGCAAGCACAGGCAGCAAGCACAGGCAGCTCAGGCAGCACAGCAAGCACAGGCAGCAAGCACAGGCAGCACAGACAGCAAGCACAGGCAGCAAGCACAGGCAGCACAGCAAGCACAGGCAGCAAGCACAGGCAGCACAGCAAGCACAGGCAGCATAGCAAGCACAGGCAGCAAAAACAGGCAGCACAGCAAGCACAGACAGCAAGCACAGGCAGCAAACACAGGCAGCACAGCAAGCACAGGCAGCACAGGCAGCACAGCAAGCACAGGCAGCAAGCACAGGCAGCACAGCAAGCACAGGCATGTTAGAAACCCGCAAAATAGCTCGACGAGATGTGTTCGTTTTAGCGATTCTGGGGGAAGTGCAGAGGGGTCAAGCTCCGTCCTCTTTCCAACAGGCAAAGCCTGCTCCGATCTTCGGTGAGATTCACTCTCGCAATTTGTTTACAATGCTTACTCTTACTGAGACGCAGGTCAATGCACCGGCCGCCGAGGTAAACATATGATCCCCGACTCTCGGCGCATCCAAAAATAGGTGACACAGCAACGCACTGTCGTGTGCCACTGTCGAATTACCGCGTGTTATGGGCGAAATCAAATGCATCGCTAACAGGCAGCACAGCAAGCACAGGCAGCAAGCACAGGCAGCACAGCAAGCACAGGCAGCAAGCACAGGCAGTACAGCAAGCACAGGCAGCACGGCAATCACAGCAAGCACAAGCAGCAAGCACAGGCAGCACAGCAAGCACAGGCATGTTAGAAACCCGCAAAATAGCTCGACGAGATGTGTTCGTTTTAGCGATTCTGGGGGAAGTGCAGAGGGGTCAAGCTCCGTCCTCTTTCCAACAGGCAAAGCCCGCTCCGATCTTCGGCGAGATTCACTCTCGAATTTGTTTACAATGCTTACTCTTACTGAGACGCAGGTCAATGCACCGGCCGCCGAGGTAAACATATGATCCGCGACTCTTGGCGCCTCCAAAAACAGGTGACACAGCAACGCACTGTCGTGTGCCACTGTCGAATTACCGCGTGTTATGGGCGAACTCAAATGCATCGCTAACAGGCAGCACAGCAAGCACAGGCAGCAAGCACAGGCAGCACAGCAAGCACAGGCAGCAAGCACACTCAGCACAGCAAGCACAGGCAGCACAGCAAGCACAGGCAGCACAGCATGCACAGCAAGGACAGGCAGCAAGCACAGTCAGCACACCAAGCACAGGCAGCACAGCAAGCACAGCAAGCACAGGCAGCACGGGCAGCAAGCACAGGCAGCACAGCAAGCACAGGCAGCACAACAAGCACAGGCGGCACAGCAAGCACAGGCAGCACAGGCAGCAAGGACAAGAACAGGCAGCAAGCACAGGCAGCAAGCACACTCAGCACAGCAAGCACAGGCAGCAAGCACAGGCAGCTCAGGCAGCACAGCAAGCACAGGCAGCAAGCACAGGCAGCACAGCAAGCACAGGCAGCAAGCACAGGCAGCACAACAAGCACATGCAGCATAGCAAGCACAGGCAGCAAGCACAGGCAGCACAGCAAGCACAGACAGCAAGCACAGGCAGCAAACACAGGCAGCACAGCAAGCACAGGCAGCAAGCACAGGCAGCACAGGCAGCACAGCAAGCACAGGCTGAAAGCACAGGCAGAAAGCACAGGCAGCAAGCACAGGCAGCACAGCAAGCACAGGCAGATTGCACAGGCAGCACAGCAAGCACAGGCAGCACAGCAAGTACAGGCAGCAAGCACAGGCAGCACAGCAAGCACAGGCAGCACAGCAAGCACAGGCAGCACAGCAAGTACAGGCAGCAAGCACAGGCAGCACAGCAAGCACAGGCAGCACAGCAAGCACAGGCAGCAAGCACAGGCAGCACAGCAAGCACAGGCAGCAAGCACAGGCAGCACAGCAAGCACAGGCAGCACAGGCAGCAAGCACAGGCAGCAGAGCAAGCACAGGCAGCAAGCACAGGCAGCACAGCAAGCACAGGCAGCAAGCACAGGCACGTTAGAAACCCGCAAAATAGCTCGACGAGATGTGTTCTTTTAGCGATTCTGGGGGAAGTGCAGAGGGGTCAAGCTCCGTCCTCTTTCCAACAGGCAAAGCCTGCTCCGATCTTCGGCGAGATTCACTCTCGCATTTGTTAACAATGCTTACTCTTATTGAGACGCAGGTCAATGCACCGGCCGCCGAGGTAAACATATGATCCGCGACTCTCGGCGCCTCCAAAAACTGGTGACACAGCAACGCACTGTCGTGTGCCACTGTCGAATTACCGCGTGTTATGGGCGAAATCAAATGCATCGCTAACAGGCAGCACAGCAAGCACAGGCAGCAAGCACAGCCAGCACAGCAAGCACAGGCAGCACAGCAAGCACAGGCAGCAAGCACAGGCAGCACAGCAAGCACAGGCAGCAAGCACAGGCAGCACAGCAAGCACAGGCAGCAAGCACAGGTAGCACAGCAAGCACAGGCAGCAAGCACAGGCAGTACAGCAAGCACAGGCAGCACGGCAATCACAGCAAGCACAAGCAGCAAGCACAGGCAGCACAGCACAGGCAGCACAGCAAGCACAGGCAGCACAGCAAGTACAGGCAGCACAGCAAGCACAGGCAGGATAGCAAGCACAGGCAGCAAGCACATGCAGCACAGCAAGCACAGACAGCAAGCACAGGCAGCAAGCACAGGCAGCAGAGCAAGCACAGGCAGCACAGGCAGCACAGCAAGCACAGGCAGCAAGCACAGGCAGCACAGCAAGCACAGGCAGCAAGCACAGGCATGTTAGAAACCCGCAAAATAGCTCGACGAGATGTGTTCGTATTAGCGATTCTGGGGAAAGTGCAGAGGGGTCAAGCTCTTTCCAACAGGCAAAGCCTGCTCCGATCTTCGGCGAGATTCACTCTCGCATTTGTTAACAATGCTTACTCTTACTCAGACGCAGGTCAATGCACCGGCCGCCGAGGTAAACATATGATCCGCGACTCTCGGCGCCTCCAAAAATAGGTGACACAGCAACGCACTGTCGTGTGCCACTGTCGAATTACCGCGTGTTATGGGCGAAATCAAATGCATCGCTAACAGGCAGCACAGCAAGCACAGGCAGCAAGCACAGGCAGCACAGCAAGCACAGGCAGCATAGCAAGCACAGCAAGCACAGGCAGCAAGCACAGGCAGCACAGGCAACACAGGCAGCACAGCAAGCACAGGCAGCAAGCACAGGCAGCACAACAAGCACAGGCAGCACAGCAAGCACAGACAGCACAGCAAGCACAGGCAGCACAGCAAGCACAGGCAGCAAGCACAAGCAGCACAGCAAGCACAGGCAGCAAGCACAGGCAGCTCAGGCAGCACAGCAAGCACAGGCAGCAAGCACAGGCAGCACAGCAAGCACAGGCAGCAAGCACAGGCAGCACAACAAGCACATGCAGCATAGCAAGCACAGGCAGCAAGCACAGGCAGCACAGCAAGCACAGACAGCAAGCACAGGCAGCAAACACAGGCAGCACAGCAAGCACAGGCAGCAAGCACAGGCAGCACAGGCAGCACAGCAAGCACAGGCAGAAAGCACAGGCAGAAAGCACAGGCAGCAAGCACAGGCAGCACAGCAAGCACAGGCAGATTGCACAGGCAGCACAGCAAGCACAGGCAGCACAGCAAGTACAGGCAGCAAGCACAGGCAGCACAGCAAGCACAGGCAGCACAGCAAGTACAGGCAGCAAGCACAGGCAGCACAGCAAGCACAGGCAGCACAGCAAGCACAGGCAGCAAGCACAGGCAGCACAGCAAGCACAGGCAGCAAGCACAGGCAGCACAGCAAGCACAGGCAGCAAGCACAGGCAGCACAGCAAGCACAGGCAGCAAGCACAGGCAGCACAGCAAGCACAGGCAGCATAGCAAGCACAGCAAGCACAGGCAGCAAGCACAGACAGCACAGCAAGCACAGACAGCAAGCACAGGCAGCACAGCAAGCACAGGCAGCAAGCACAAGCAGCACAGCAAGCACAGGCAGCAAGCACAGGCAGCTCAGGCAGCACAGCAAGCACAGGCAGCACAGGCAGCAAGCACAGGCAGCAAGCACAGGCAGCACAGCAAGCACAGGCAGCAAGCACAGGCAGCACAGCAAGCACAGGCAGCAAGCACAGGCAGCACAGCAAGCACAGGCAGCATAGCAAGCACAGCAAGCACAGGCAGCAAGCACAGGCATGTTAGAAACCCGCAAAATAGCTCGACGAGATGTGTTCCTTTTAGCGATTCTGGGGGAAGAGCAGAGGGGTCAAGCTCCGTCCTCTTTCCAACAGGCAAAGCCTGCTCCGATCTTCGGTGAGATTCACTCTCGCATTTGTTTACAATGCTTACTCTTACTGAGACGCAGGTCAATGCACCGGCCGCCGAGGTAAACACATGATCCGCGACTCTCGGCGCATCCAAAAATAGGTGACACAGCAACGCACTGTCGTGTGCCACTGTCGAATTACCGCGTGTTATGGGCGAAATCAAATGCATCGCTAACAGGCAGCACAGCAAGCACAGGCAGCAAGCACAGGCAGCACAGCAAGCACAGGCAGCAAGCACAGGCAGCACAGCAAGCACAGGCAGCAAGCACAGGCAGTACAGCAAGCACAGGCAGCAAGCACTGGCATGTTAGAAACCCGCGAAATAGCTCGACGAGATGTGTTCGTTTTAGCGATTCTGGGGGAAGTGCAGAGGGGTCAAGCTCCGTCCTCTTTCCAACAGGCAAAGCCCGCTCCGATCTTCGGCGAGATTCACTCTCGAATTTGTTTACAATGCTTACTCTTACTGAGACGCAGGTCAATGCACCGGCCGCCGAGGTAAACATATGATCCGCGACTCTCGGCGCCTCCAAAAACAGGTGACACAGCAACGCACTGTCGTGTGCCACTGTCGAATTACCGCGTGTTATGGTCGAAATCAAATTCATCGCTAACAGGCAGCACAGCAAGCACAGGCAGCACAGCAAGTACAGGCAGCAAGCACAGGCAGCACAGCAAGCACAGGCAGCACAGCAAGCACAGGCAGCATAGCAAGCACAGCAAGCACAGGCAGCAAGCACAGGCAGCACAGCAAGCACAGACAGCAAGCACAGGCAGCACAGGCAGCACAGCAAGCACAGGCAGCAAGCTCAGGCAGCACAGGCAACACAGGCAGCACAGCAAGCACAGGCAGCAAGCACAGGCAGCACAACAAGCACAGGCAGCACAGCAAGCACAGACAGCACAGCAAGCACAGGCAGCAAGCACAAGCAGCACAGCAAGCACAGGCAGCACAGCAAGCACAGGCAGCAAGCACAGGCAGCTCAGGCAGCACAGCAAGCACAGGCAGCAAGCACAGGCAGCACAGACAGCAAGCACAGGCAGCAAGCACAGGCAGCACAGCAAGCACAGGCAGCAAGCACAGGCAGCACAGCAAGCACAGGCAGCATAGCAAGCACAGGCAGCAAAAACAGGCAGCACAGCAAGCACAGACAGCAAGCACAGGCAGCAAACACAGGCAGCACAGCAAGCACAGGCAGCACAGGCAGCACAGCAAGCACAGGCAGCAAGCACAGGCAGCACAGCAAGCACAGGCATGTTAGAAACCCGCAAAATAGCTCGACGAGATGTGTTCGTTTTAGCGATTCTGGGGGAAGTGCAGAGGGGTCAAGCTCCGTCCTCTTTCCAACAGGCAAAGCCTGCTCCGATCTTCGGTGAGATTCACTCTCGCAATTTGTTTACAATGCTTACTCTTACTGAGACGCAGGTCAATGCACCGGCCGCCGAGGTAAACATATGATCCCCGACTCTCGGCGCATCCAAAAATAGGTGACACAGCAACGCACTGTCGTGTGCCACTGTCGAATTACCGCGTGTTATGGGCGAAATCAAATGCATCGCTAACAGGCAGCACAGCAAGCACAGGCAGCAAGCACAGGCAGCACAGCAAGCACAGGCAGCAAGCACAGGCAGTACAGCAAGCACAGGCAGCACGGCAATCACAGCAAGCACAAGCAGCAAGCACAGGCAGCACAGCAAGCACAGGCAGCAAGCACAGGCATGTTAGAAACCCGCAAAATAGCTCGACGAGATGTGTTCGTTTTAGCGATTCTGGGGGAAGTGCAGAGGGGTCAAGCTCCGTCCTCTTTCCAACAGGCAAAGCCCGCTCCGATCTTCGGCGAGATTCACTCTCGAATTTGTTTACAATGCTTACTCTTACTGAGACGCAGGTCAATGCACCGGCCGCCGAGGTAAACATATGATCCGCGACTCTTGGCGCCTCCAAAAACAGGTGACACAGCAACGCACTGTCGTGTGCCACTGTCGAATTACCGCGTGTTATGGTCGAAATCAAATGCATCGCTAACAGGCAGCACAGCAAGCACAGGCAGCACAGCAAGTACAGGCAGCACAGCAAGCACAGGCAGCATAGCAAGCACAGCAAGCACAGGTCGCAAGCACAGGCAGCACAGGCAACACAGGCAGCACAGCAAGCACAGGCAGCAAGCACAAGCAGCACAACAAGCACAGGCAGCACAGCAAGCACAGACAGCACAGCAAGCACAGGCAGCACAGCAAGCACAGGCAGCAAGCACAAGCAGCACAGCAAGCACAGGCAGCACAGCAAGCACAGGCAGCAAGCACAGGCAGCTCAGGCAGCACAGCAAACACAGGCAGCAAGCACAGGCAGCACAGCAAGCACAAGCAGGACAGCAAGCACAGGCATGTTAGAAACCCGCAAAATAGCTCGACGAGATGTGCTCGTTTTAGCGATTCTGGGGGAAGTGCACAGGGGTCAAGCTCCGTCCTCTTTCCAACAGGCAAAGCCTGCTCCGATCTTCGGCGGGATTCACTCTCGCATTTGTTTACAATGCTTACTCTTACTGAGACGCATTTCAATGCACAGGCCGCCGAGGTAAACATTTGATCCGCGACCCTCGGCGCCTCCAAAAACAGGTGACACAGCAACGCACTGTCGTGTGCCACTGTCGAATTACCGCGTGTTACGGGCGAAATCAAATGCATCGCTAACAGGCAGCACAGCAAGCACAGGCAGCAAGCACAGGCAGCACAGCAAGCACAGGCAGCAAGCCCAGGCAGCACAGCAAGCACAGGCAGCAAGCACAGGCAGCAAGCACAGGCAGCACAGCAAGCAAGGGCAGCAAGCACAGGCAGCACAGCAAGCACAGGCAGCACAGCAAGTACAGCAAGCACAGTCAGTACAGCAAGCACAGGCAGCATAGCAAGCACAGGCAGCAAGCACAGGCAGCACAGCAAGCACAGGCAGCAAGCACAGGCAGCTCAGGCAGCACAGCAAGCACAGGCAGCAAGCACAGGCAGCACAGCAAGCACAGGCAGCACAACAAGCACAGGCGGCACAGCAAGCACAGGCAGCAAGCACAGGTAGCAAGCAAAGGCAGCACAGCAAGCACAGGCAGCACAGCAAGCACACGCAGCGCAGCAAGCACAGACAGCACAGCGAGCACAGGCAGCAAGCACAAGCAGCACAGCAAGCACAAGCAGCACAGCAAGCACAGGCAGCATAGCAAGCACAGGCAGCAAGCACAGGCAGCACAGCAAGCACACGCAGCGCAGCAAGCACAGACAGCACAGCGAGCACAGGCAGCAAGCACAGGCAGCACAGGCAGCAGAGCAAGCACAGGCAGCTTGCACAGGCAGCATAGCAAGCACAGCAAGCACAGGCAGCAAGCACAGGCAGCACAGCAAGCACAGGCAGCACAGGCAGCTTGCACAGGCAGCACAGCAAGCACAGGCAGCACAGGCAGCAAGCACAGGCAGCACAGCAAGCACAGGCAGCTTGCACAGGCAGCATAGCAAGCACAGCAAACACAGGCAGCAAGCACAGGCAGCACAGCAAGCACAGGCAGCAAGCACAGGCAGCACAGGCAGCAGAGCAAGCACAGGCAGCTTGCACAGGCAGCATAGCAAGCACAGCAAGCACAGGCAGCAAGCACAGGCAGCAAGCAAAGGCAGCACAGGCAGCACAGCAAGCACACGCAGCGCAGCAAGCACAGACAGCACAGCGAGCACAGGCAGCAAGCACAAGCAGCACAGCAAGCACAAGCAGCACAGCAAGCACAGGCAGCATAGCAAGCACAGGCAGCAAGCACAGGCAGCACAGCAAGCACAGGCAGCAAGCACAGGCAGCACAGCAAGAACAGGCAGCGCAGGAAGTACAGCAAGCACAGGCAGCAAGGACAGGCAGCACAGCAAGCACAGGCAGCAAGCACAGGCAGCACAGCAAGCACAGGCAGCAAGCACAGGCAGCACAGCAAGCACAGGCAGCATAGCAAGCACAGCAAGCACAGGCAGCAAGCACAGGCAGCACAGCAAGCACAGGCAGCAAGCACAGGCAGCACAGCAAGCACAGGCAGCATAGCAAGCACAGCAAGCACAGGCAGCAAGCACAGGCAGCACAGCAACCACAGGCAGCAAGCACAGGCATGTCAGAAACCCGCAAAATAGCTCGAGGAGATGTGCTCGTTTTAGCGATTCTGGGGGAAGTGCACAGGGGTCAAGCTCCGTCCTCTTTCCAACAGGCAAAGCCTGCTCCGATCTTCGGCGGGATTCAATCCCGCATTTGTTTACAATGCTTACTCTTACTGAGACGCAGGTCAATGCACAGGCCGCCGAGGTAAACATATGATCCGCGACTCTCGGCGCCTCCAAAAACAGGTGACACAGCAACGCACTATCGTGTGCCACTATCGAATTACCGCGTGTTATGGGGGAAATCAAATGCATCGCTAACAGGCAGCACAGCAAGCACAGGCAGCAAGCACAGGCAGCGCAGCAAGCACAGGCAGCACAGCAAGCACAGGCAGCAAGCACAGGCAGCAAGCACAGGCAGCACAGCAAGCACAGGCAGCAAGCACAGGCAGCACAGGCAGCACAGGCAGCACAGGCAGCAAGCACACGCAGCACAGCAAGCACAGGCAGCAAGCACAGGTAGCACAGCAAGCAGAGGCAGCACAGCAAGCACAGGCAGCAAGCACAGGCAGCACAGGCGGCACAGCAAACACAGGCAGCACAGCAAGCACAGGCAGCAAGCATAGGCAGCTCAGGCAGCACAGCAAGCACAGGCAGCACAGCAAGCACACGCAGCGCAGCAAGCACAGACAGCACAGCGAGCACAGGCAGCAAGCACAAGCAGCACAGCAAGCACAAGCAGCACAGCAAGCACAGGCAGCATAGCAAGGACAGGCAGCAAGCACAGGCAGCACAGCAAGCACAGGCAGCAAGCACAGGCAACACAGGCAGCACAGCAAGCACAGGCAGCACAGGCAGCAAGCACAGGCAGCACAGGCAGCACAGGCAGCACAGGCAGCAAGCACAGGCAGCACAGCAAGCACAGGCAGCAAGCACAGGTAGCACAGCAAGCACAGGCAGCAAGCACAGGCAGCACAGGCAGCACAGCAAACACAGGCAGCACAGCAAGCACAGGCAGCAAGCACAGGCAGCTCAGGCAGCACAGCAAGCACAGGCAGCAAGCACAGGCAGCACAGCAAGCACAGGCAGCAAGCACAGGCAGCACAGCAAGCACACGCAGCGCAGCTAGCACAGGCAGCACAGCAAGCACAGACAGCACAGCAAGCACAGGCAGCAAGCACAGGCAGCACAGCAAGCACAGGCAGCAAGCACAAGCAGCAAGCACAGGCAGCACAGCAAGCACAGGCAGCACAACAAGCACAGGCGGCACAGCAAGCACAGGCAGCAAGCACAGGTAGCAAGCAAAGGCAGCACAGCAAGCACAGGCAGCAAGCACAGGCAGCACAGCAAGCAAAGGCAGCAAGCACAGGCAGCACAGCAAGCACAGGCAGCAAGCACGGGCAGCACAGCAAGCACAGGCAGCAAGCACAGGCAGCACAGCAAGCACAGGCAGCAAGCACGGGCAGCACAGCAAGCACAGGCAGCAAGCACAGGCAGCACAGCAAGCACAGGCAGCACAGCAAGCACAGGCAGCAAGCACAGGCAGCACAGGCAGCAAGCACAGGCAGCAGAGCAAGCACAGGCAGCATAGCAAGCACAGCAAGCACAGGCAGCAAGCACAGGCAGCACAGCAAGCACAGGCAGCACAGGCAGCTTGCACAGGCAGCATAGCAAGCACAGCAAGCACAGGCAGCACAACAAGCACAGGCGGCACAGCAAGCACAGGCAGCAAGCAAAGGCAGCACAGCAAGCACAGGCAGCACAGCAAGCACAGGCAGCAAGCACAGGCAGCACAGCAAGCACAGGCAGCATAGCAAGCACAGCAAGCACAGGCAGCAAGCACAGGCAGCACAGCAACCACAGGCAGCAAGCACAGGCATGTTAGAAACCCGCAAAATAGCTCGAGGAGATGTGCTCGTTTTAGCGATTCTGGGGGAAGTGCACAGGGGTCAAGCTCCGTCCTCTTTCCAACAGGCAAAGCCTCCTCCGATCTTCGGCGGGATTCAATCTCGCATTTGTTTACAATGCTTACTCTTACTGAGACGCAGGTTAATGCACAGGCCGCCGAGGTAAACATATGATCCGCGACTCTTGGCGCCTCCAAAAACAGGTGACACAGCAACGCACTGTCGTGTGCCACTATCGAATTACCGCGTGTTATGGGGGAAATCAAATGCATCGCTAACAGGCAGCACAGCAAGCACAGGCAGCAAGCACAGGCAGCACAGCAAGCACACGCAGCGCAGCAAGCACAGGCAGCACAGCAAGCACAGGCAGCAAGCATAAGCAGCACAGCAAGCACAGGCAGCAAGCACAAGCAGCACAGCAAGCACAAGCAGCACAGCAAGCACAGGCAGCAAGCACAGGCAGCTCAGGCAGCACAGCAAGCACAGGCAGCAAGCACAGGCAGCACAGCAAGCACAGGCAGCAAGCACAGGCAGCACAGCAAGCACACGCAGCGCAGCTAGCACAGGCAGCACAGCAAGCACAGACAGCACAGCAAGCACAGGCAGCAAGCACAGGCAGCACAGCAAGCACAGGCAGCAAGCACAGGCAGCACAGCAAGCACAGGCAGCAAGCACAGGCAGCACAGCAAGCACAGGCAGCACAACAAGCACAGGCGGCACAGCAAGCACAGGCAGCAAGCACAGGTAGCAAGCAAAGGCAGCACAGCAAGCACAGGCAGCACAGCAAGCACACGCAGCGCAGCAAGCACAGACAGCACAGCGAGCACAGGCAGCAAGCACAAGCAGCACAGCAAGCACAGGCAGCATAGCAAGCACAGGCAGCAAGCACAGGCAGCACAGCAAGCACAGGCAGCAAGCACAGGCAGCAAGCACAGGCAGCAAGCACAGGCAGCACAGGCAGCACAGGCAGCACAGGCAGCAAGCACAGGCAACACAGCAAGCACAGGCAGCAAGCACAGGTAGCACAGCAAGCACAGGCAGCACAGGCAGCAAGCACAGGCAGCACAGGCAGCACAGCAAGCACAGGCAGCAAGCACAGGCAGCTCAGGCAGCACAGCAAGCACAGGCAGCAAGCACAGGCAGCACAGCAAGCACACGCAGCGCAGCAAGCACAGACAGCACAGCAAGCACAGATAGCACAGCAAGCACAGGCAGCAAGCACAGGCAGCACAGGCAGCACAGCAAGCACAGGCAGCAAGCACAGGCAGCACAGCAAGCACAGGCAGCACAGCAAGCACAGGCAGCAAGCACAGGCAGCACAGCAAGCACAGGCAACAAGCACAGGCAGCACAGCAAGCACAGGCATCACAGCAAGCACAGGCAGCTTGCACAGGCAGCATAGCAAGCACAGCAAGCACAGGCAGCAAGCACAGGCAGCACAGCAAGCACAGGCAGCACAGGCAGCTTGCACAGGCAGCATAGCAAGCACAGCAAGCACAGGCAGCACAACAAGCACAGGCGGCAAAGCAAACACAGGCAGCAAGCAAAGGCAGCACAGCAAGCACAGGCAGCACAGGCAGCACAGCAACCACAGACAGCAAGCACAGGCATGTTAGAAACCCGCAAAATAGCTCGACGAGATGTGCTCGTTTTAGCGATTCTGGGGGAAGTGCACAGGGGTCAAGCTCCGTCCTCTTTCCAACAGGCAAAGCCTGCTCCGATCTTCGGCGGGATTCACTCTCGCATTTGTTTACAATGCTTACTCTTACTGAGACGCATGTCAATGCACAGGCCGCCGAGGTAAACATTTGATCCGCGACCCTCGGCGCCTCCAAAAACAGGTGACACAGCAACGCACTGTCGTGTGCCACTGTCGAATTACCGCGTGTTACGGGCGAAATCAAATGCATCGCTAACAGGCAGCACAGCAAGCACAGGCAGCACAGCAAGCACAGGCAGCAAGCACAGGCAGCACAGCAAGCACAGGCAGCAAGCACAGGCAGCAAGCACAGGCAGCACAGCAAGCAAGGGCAGCAAGCACAGGCAGCACAGCAAGCACAGGCAGCACAGCAAGTACAGCAAGCACAGTCAGTACAGCAAGCACAGGCAGCATAGCAAGCACAGGCAGCAAGCACAGGCAGCACAGCAAGCACAGGCAGCAAGCACAGGCAGCTCAGGCAGCACAGCAAGCACAGACAGCAAGCACAGGCAGCACAACAAGCACAGGCGGCACAGCAAGCACAGGCAGCAAGCACAGGTAGCAAGCAAAGGCAGCACAGCAAGCACAGGCAGCACAGCAAGCACACGCAGCGCAGCAAGCACAGACAGCACAGCGAGCACAGGCAGCAAGCACAAGCAGCACAGCAAGCACAGGCAGCATAGCAAGCACAGGCAGCAAGCACAGGCAGCACAGCAAGCACACGCAGCGCAGCAAGCACAGACAGCACAGCGAGAACAGGCAGCAAGCACAGGCAGCACAGCAAGCACAGGCAGCAAGCACAGGCAGCAAGCACAGGCATGTTAGAAACCCGCAAATTAGCTCGAGGAGATGTGCTCGTTTTAGCGATGCTGGGGGAAGTGCACAGGGGTCAAGCTCCGTCCTCTTTCCAACAGGCAAAGCCTCCTCCGATCTTCGGCGGGATTCAATCTCGCATTTGTTTACAATGCTTACTCTTACTGAGACGCAGGTCAATGCACAGGCCGCCGAGGTAAACATATGATCCGCGACTCTCGGCGCCTCCAAAAACAGGTGACACAGCAACGCACTGTCGTGTGCCACTATCGAATTACCGCGTGTTATGGGGGAAATCAAATGCATCGCTAACAGGCAGCACAGCAAGCACAGGCAGCAAGCACAGGCAGCACAGCAAGCACAGGCAGCAAGCACAAGCAGCACAGCAAGCACAAGCAGCATAGCAAGCACAGGCAGCAAGCACAGGCAGCTCAGGCAGCACAGCAAGCACAGGCAGCAAGCACAGGCAGCACAGCAAGCACAGGCAGCAAGCACAGGCAGCACAGCAAGCACACGCAGCGCAGCTAGCACAGGCAGCACAGCAAGCACAGACAGCACAGCAAGCACAGGCAGCAAGCACAGGCAGCACAGCAAGCACAGGCAGCAAGCACAGGCAGCACAGCAAGCACAGGCAGCAAGCACAGGCAGCACAGCAAGCACAGGCAGCACAACAAGCACAGGCGGCACAGCAAGCACAGGCAGCAAGCACAGGTAGCAAGCAAAGGCAGCACAGCAAGCACAGGCAGCACAGCAAGCACACGCAGCGCAGCAAGCACAGACAGCACAGCGGGCACAGGCAGCAAGCACAAGCAGCACAGCAAGCACAGGCAGCATAGCAAGCACAGGCAGCAAGCACAGGCAGCACAGCAAGCACAGGCAGCAAGCACAGGCAGCAAGCACAGGCAGCAAGCACAGGCAGCAAGCACAGGCAGCACAGGCAGCACAGGCAGCACAGGCAGCAAGCACAGGCAACACAGCAAGCACAGGCAGCAAGCACAGGTAGCACAGCAAGCACAGGCAGCACAGGCATCAAGCACAGGCAGCACAGGCAGCACAGCAAGCACAGGCAGCAAGCACAGGCAGCTCAGGCAGCACAGCAAGCACAGGCAGCAAGCACAGGCAGCACAGCAAGCACAGGCAGCACAGCAAGCACAGGCAGCAAGCACAGGCAGCACAGCAAGCACACGCAGCGCAGCAAGCACAGGCAGCACAGCAAGCACAGATAGCACAGCAAGCACAGGCAGCAAGCACAGGCAGCACAGGCAGCACAGCAAGCACAGGCAGCAAGCACAGGCAGCACAGCAAGCACAGGCAGCAAGCACAGGCAGCACAGCAAGCACAGGCAGCAAGCACAGGCAGCACAGCAAGCACAGGCAACAAGCACAGGCAGCACAGCAAGCACAGGCATCACAGCAAGCACAGGCAGCTTGCACAGGCAGCATAGCAAGCACAGCAAGCACAGGCAGCAAGCACAGGCAGCACAGCAAGCACAGGCAGCACAGGCAGCTTGCACAGGCAGCATAGCAAGCACAGCAAGCACAGGCAGCACAACAAGCACAGGCGGCAAAGCAAGCACAGGCAGCAAGCAAAGGCAGCACAGCAAGCACAGGCAGCACAGGCAGCACAGCAACCACAGACAGCAAGCACAGGCATGTTAGAAACCCGCAAAATAGCTCGACGAGATGTGCTCGTTTTAGCGATTCTGGGGGAAGTGCACAGGGGTCAAGCTCCGTCCTTTTTCCAACAGGCAAAGCCTGCTCCGATCTTCGGCGGGATTCACTCTCGCATTTGTTTACAATGCTTACTCTTACTGAGACGCATGTCAATGCACAGGCCGCCGAGGTAAACATTTGATCCGCGACCCTCGGCGCCTCCAAAAACAGGTGACACAGCAACGCACTGTCGTGTGCCACTGTCGAATTACCGCGTGTTACGGGCGAAATCAAATGCATCGCTAACAGGCAGCACAGCAAGCACAGGCAGCAAGCACAGGCAGCACAGCAAGCACAGGCAGCAAGCACAGGCAGCACAGCAAGCACAGGCAGCAAGCACAGGCAGCAAGCACAGGCAGCACAGCAAGCAAGGGCAGCAAGCACAGGCAGCACAGCAAGCACGGGCAGCACAGCAAGTACAGCAAGCACAGTCAGTACAGCAAGCACAGGCAGCATAGCAAGCACAGGCAGCAAGCACAGGCAGCACAGCAAGCACAGGCAGCAAGCACAGGCAGCTCAGGCAGCACAGCAAGCACAGGCAGCAAGCACAGGCAGCACAGCAAGCACAGGCAGCACAACAAGCACAGGCGGCACAGCAAGCACAGGCAGCAAGCACAGGTAGCAAGCAAAGGCAGCACAGCAAGCACAGGCAGCACAGCAAGCACACGCAGCGCAGCAAGCACAGACAGCACAGCGAGCACAGGCAGCAAGCACAAGCAGCACAGCAAGCACAGGCAGCATAGCAAGCACAGGCAGCATAGCAAGCACAGGCAGCAAGCACAGGCAGCACAGCAAGCACACGCAGCGCAGCAAGCACAGACAGCACAGCGAGCACAGGCAGCAAGCACAGGCAGCAGAGCAAGCACAGGCAGCAGAGCAAGCACAGGCAGCTTGCACAGGCAGCATAGCAAGCACAGCAAGCACAGGCAGCAAGCACAGGCAGCACAGCAAGCACAGGCAGCACAGGCAGCTTGCACAGGCAGCACAGCAAGCACAGGCAGCACAGGCAGCAAGCACAGGCAGCACAGCAAGCACAGGCAGCTTGCACAGGCAGCATAGCAAGCACAGCAAACACAGGCAGCAAGCACAGGCAGCACAGGCAGCACAGCAAGCACAGGCAGCAAGCACAGGCAGCACAGGCAGCAGAGCAAGCACAGGCAGCTTGCACAGGCAGCATAGCAAGCACAGCAAGCACAGGCAGCAAGCACAGGCAGCACAGCAAGCACAGGCAGCACAGGCAGCTTGCACAGGCAGCATAGCAAGCACAGTAAGCACAGGCAGCACAACAAGCACAGGCGGCACAGCAAGCACAGGCAGCAAGCAAAGGCAGCACAGCAAGCACAGGCAGCACAGCAAGCACAGGCAGAAAGCACAGGCAGCACAGGCAGCATAGCAAGCACAGCAAGCACAGGGAGCAAGCACAGGCAGCACAGCAAGCACAAGCAGCACAGCAACCACAGGCAGCAAGCACAGGCATGTTAGAAACCCGCAAAATAGCTCGAGGAGATGTGCTCGTTTTAGCGATTCTGGGGGAAGTGCACAGGGGTCAAGCTCCGTCCTCTTTCCAACAGGCAAAGCCTCCTCCGATCTTCGGCGGGATTCAATCTCGCATTTGTTTACAATGCTTACTCTTACTGAGACGCAGGTCAATGCACAGGCCGCCGAGGTAAACATATGATCCGCGACTCTCGGCGCCTCCAAAAACAGGTGACACAGCAACGCACTGTCGTGTGCCACTATCGAATTACCGCGTGTTATGGGGGAAATCAAATGCATCGCTAACAGGCAGCACAGCAAGCACAGGCAGCAAGCACAGGCAGCACAGCAAGCACACGCAGCGCAGCAAGCACAGGCAGCACAGCAAGCACAGGCAGCAAGCACAAGCAGCACAGCAAGCACAGGCAGCAAGCACAAGCAGCACAGCAAGCACAAGCAGCACAGCAAGCACAGGCAGCAAGCACAGGCAGCTCAGGCAGCACAGCAAGCACAGGCAGCAAGCACAGGCAGCACAGCAAGCACAGGCAGCAAGCACAGGCAGCACAGCAAGCACACGCAGCGCAGCTAGCACAGGCAGCACAGCAAGCACAGACAGCACAGCAAGCACAGGCAGCAAGCACAGGCAGCACAGCAAGCACAGGCAGCAAGCACAGGCAGCACAGCAAGCACAGGCAGCAAGCACAGGTAGCACAGCAAGCACAGGCAGCACAACAAGCACAGGCGGCACAGCAAGCACAGGCAGCAAGCACAGGTAGCAAGCAAAGGCAGCACAGCAAGCACAGGCAGCACAGCAAGCACAGACAGCACAGCGAGCACAGGCAGCAAGCACAAGCAGCACAGCAAGCACAGGCAGCACAGCAAGCACAGGCAGCAAGCACAGGCAGCACAGCAAGCACAGGCAGCAAGCACAGGCAGCAAGCACAGGCAGCAAGCACAGGCAGCACAGGCAGCACAGGCAGCACAGGCAGCACAGGCAGCAAGCACAGGCAACACAGCAAGCACAGGCAGCAAGCACAGGTAGCACAGCAAGCACAGGCAGCACAGGCAGCAAGCACAGGCAGCACAGGCAGCACAGCAAGCACAGGCAGCAAGCACAGGTAGCTCAGGCAGCACAGCAAGCACAGGCAGCAAGCACAGGCAGCACAGCAAGCACAGGCAGCAAGCACAGGCAGCACAGCAAGCACACGCAGCGCAGCAAGCACAGGCAGCACAGCAAGCACAGATAGCACAGCAAGCACAGGCAGCAAGCACAGGCAGCACAGGCAGCACAGCAAGCACAGGCAGCAAGCACAGGCAGCACAGCAAGCACAGGCAGCAAGCACAGGCAGCACAGGCAGCATAGCAAGCACAGCAAGCACAGGGAGCAAGCACAGGCAGCACAGCAAGCACAGGCAGCACAGCAATCACAGGCAGCAAGCACAGGCATGTTAGAAACCCGCAAAATAGCTCGAGGAGATGTGCTCGTTTTAGCGATTCTGGGGGAAGTGCACAGGGGTCAAGCTCCGTCCTCTTTCCAACAGGCAAAGCCTCCTCCGATCTTCGGCGGGATTCAATCTCGCATTTGTTTACAATGCTTACTCTTACTGAGACGCAGGTCAATGCACAGGCCGCCGAGGTAAACATATGATCCGCGACTCTCGGCGCCTCCAAAAACAGGTGACACAGCAACGCACTGTCGTGTGCCACTATCGAATTACCGCGTGTTATGGGGGTAATCAAATGCATCGCTAACAGGCAGCACAGCAAGCACAGGCAGCAAGCACAGGCAGCACAGCAAGCACACGCAGCGCAGCAAGCACAGGCAGCACAGCAAGCACAGGCAGCAAGCACAAGCAACACAGCAAGCACAGGCAGCAAGCACAAGCAGCACAGCAAGCACAAGCAGCACAGCAAGCACAGGCAGCAAGCACAGGCAGCTCAGGCAGCACAGCAAGCACAGGCAGCAAGCACAGGCAGCACAGCAAGCACAGGCAGCAAGCACAGGCAGCACAGCAAGCACACGCAGCGCAGCTAGCACAGGCAGCACAGCAAGCACAGACAGCACAGCAAGCACAGGCAGCAAGCACAGGCAGCACAGCAAGCACAGGCAGCAAGCACAGGCAGCACAGCAAGCACAGGCAGCAAGCACAGGTAGCACAGCAAGCACAGGCAGCACAACAAGCACAGGCGGCACAGCAAGCACAGGCAGCAAGCACAGGTAGCAAGCAAAGGCAGCACAGCAAGCACAGGCAGCACAGCAAGCACAGACAGCACAGCGAGCACAGGCAGCAAGCACAAGCAGCACAGCAAGCACAGGCAGCACAGCAAGCACAGGCAGCATAGCAAGCACAGGCAGCAAGCACAGGCAGCACAGCAAGCACAGGCAGCAAGCACAGGCAGCAAGCACAGGCAGCAAGCACAGGCAGCACAGGCAGCACAGGCAGCACAGGCAGCAAGCACAGGCAACACAGCAAGCACAGGCAGCAAGCACAGGTAGCACAGCAAGCACAGGCAGCACAGGCAGCAAGCACAGGCAGCACAGGCAGCACAGCAAGCACAGGCAGCAAGCACAGGTAGCTCAGGCAGCACAGCAAGCACAGGCAGCAAGCACAGGCAGCACAGCAAGCACAGGCAGCAAGCACAGGCAGCACAGCAAGCACACGCAGCGCAGCAAGCACAGGCAGCACAGCAAGCACAGATAGCACAGCAAGCACAGGCAGCAAGCACAGGCAGCACAGGCAGCACAGCAAGCACAGGCAGCAAGCACAGGCAGCACAGCAAGCACAGGCAGCAAGCACAGGCAGCACAGCAAGCACAGGCAGCAAGCACAGGCAGCACAGCAAGCACAGGCAACAAGCACAGGCAGCACAGCAAGCACAGGCATCACAGCAAGCACAGGCAGCTTGCACAGGCAGAATAGCAAGCACAGCAAGCACAGGCAGCAAGCACAGGCAGCACAGCAAGCACAGGCAGCACAGGCAGCTTGCACAGGCAGCATAGCAAGCACAGCAAGCACAGGCAGCACAACAAGCACAGGCGGCAAAGCAAGCACAGGCAGCAAGCAAAGGCAGCACAGCAAGCACAGGCAGCACAGGCAGCACAGCAACCACAGACAGCAAGCACAGGCATGTTAGAAACCCGCAAAATAGCTCGACGAGATGTGCTCGTTTTAGCGATTCTGGGGGAAATGCACAGGGGTCAAGCTCCGTCCTCTTTCCAACAGGCAAAGCCTGCTCCGATCTTCGGCGGGATTCACTCTCGCATTTGTTTACAATGCTTACTCTTACTGAGACGCATGTCAATGCACAGGCCGCCGAGGTAAACATTTGATCCGCGACCCTCGGCGCCTCCAAAAACAGGTGACACAGCAACGCACTGTCGTGTGCCACTGTCGAATTACCGCGTGTTACGGGCGAAATCAAATGCATCGCTAACAGGCAGCACAGCAAGCACAGGCAGCAAGCACAGGCAGCACAGCAAGCACAGGCAGCAAGCACAGGCAGCACAGCAAGCACAGGCAGCAAGTACAGGCAGCAAGCACAGGCAGCACAGCAAGCAAGGGCAGCAAGCACAGGCAGCACAGCAAGCACAGGCAGCACAGCAAGTACAGCAAGCACAGTCAGTACAGCAAGCACAGGCAGCATAGCAAGCACAGGCAGCAAGCACAGGCAGCACAGCAAGCACAGGCAGCAAGCACAGGCAGCTCAGGCAGCACAGCAAGCACAGGCAGCAAGCACAGGCAGCACAGCAAGCACAGGCAGCACAACAAGCACAGGCGGCACAGCAAGCACAGGCAGCAAGCACAGGTAGCAAGCAAAGGCAGCACAGCAAGCACAGGCAGCACAGCAAGCACACGCAGCGCAGCAAGCACAGACAGCACAGCGAGCACAGGCAGCAAGCACAAGCAGCACAGCAAGCACAAGCAGCACAGGCAGCATAGCAAGCACAGGCAGCAAGCACAGGCAGCACAGCAAGCACACGCAGCGCAGCAAGCACAGACAGCACAGCGAGCACAGGCAGCAAGCACAGGCAGCACAGGCAGCAGAGCAAGCACAGGCAGCTTGCACAGGCAGCATAGCAAGCACAGCAAGCACAGGCAGCAAGCACAGGCAGCACAGCAAGCACAGGCAGCACAGGCAGCTTGCACAGGCAGCACAGCAAGCACAGGCAGCACAGGCAGCAAGCACAGGCAGCACAGCAAGCACAGGCAGCTTGCACAGGCAGCATAGCAAGCACAGCAAACACAGGCAGCAAGCACAGGTAGCAAGCAAAGGCAGCACAGCAAGCACAGGCAGCACACGCAGCGCAGCAAGCACAGACAGCACAGCGAGCACAGGCAGCAAGCACAAGCAGCACAGCAAGCACAGGCAGCAAGCACAGGCAACACAGGCAGCACAGCAAGCACAGGCAGCACAGGCAGCAAGCACAGGCAGCACAGCAAGCACAGGCAGCAAGCACAGGTAGCAAGCAAAGGCAGCACAGCAAGCACAGACAGCACAGCGAGCACAGGCAGCAAGCACAAGCAGCACAGCAAGCACAAGCAGCACAGCAAGCACAGGCAGCAAGCACAGGCAGCACAGCAAGCACAGGCAGCAAGCACAGGCAACACAGGCAGCACAGCAAGCACAGGCAGCACAGGCAGCAAGCACAGGCAGCACAGCAAGCACAGGCAGCATGCACAGGCAACACAGGCAGCACAGCAAGCACAGGCAGCACAGCAACCACAGGCAGCAAGCACAGGCATGTTAGAAACCCGCAAAATAGCTCGAGGAGATGTGCTCGTTTTAGCGATTCTGTGGGAAGTGCACTGGGGTCAAGCTCCGTCCTCTTTCCAACAGGCAAAGCCTGCTCCGATCTTCGGCGGGATTCACTCTCGCATTTGTTTACAATGCTTACTCTTACTGAGACGCAGGTCAATGCACAGGCCGCCGAGGTAAACATATGATCCGCGACTCTCGGCGCCTCCAAAAACAGGTGACACAGCAACGCACTGTCGTGTGCCACTATCGAATTACCGCGTGTTATGGGGGAAATCAAATGCATCGCTAACAGGCAGCACAGCAAGCACAGGCAGCACAGCAAGCACAGGCAGCAAGCACAGGCAGCACAGCAAGCACACGCAGCGCAGCAAGCACAGGCAGCACAGCAAGCACAGGCAGCAAGCACAAGCAGCACAGCAAGCACAGGCAGCAAGCACAAGCAGCACAGCAAGCACAAGCAGCACAGCAAGCACAGGCAGCATAGCAAGCACAGGCAGCACAGCAAGCACAGGCAGCAAGCACAGGCAACACAGGCAGCACAGCAAGCACAGGCAGCACAGGCAGCAAGCACAGGCAGCACAGCAAGCACAGGCAGCAAGCACAGGCAGCAAGCACAGGCAACACAGGCAGCACAGCAAGCACAGGCAGCACAGCAACCACAGGCAGCAAGCACAGGCATGTTAGAAACCCGCAAAATAGCTCGAGGAGATGTGCTCGTTTTAGCGATTCTGGGGGAAGTGCACAGGGGTCAAGCTCCGTCCTCTTTCCAACAGGCAAAGCCTGCTCCGATCTTCGGCGGGATTCACTCTCGCATTTGTTTACAATGCTTACTCTTACTGAGACGCAGGTCAATGCACAGGCCGCCGAGGTAAACATATGATCCGCGACTCTCGGCGCCTCCAAAAACAGGTGACACAGCAACGCACTGTCGTGTGCCACTATCGAATTACCGCGTGTTATGGGGGAAATCAAATGCATCGCTAACAGGCAGCACAGCAAGCACAGGCAGCACAGCAAGCACAGGCAGCAAGCACAGGCAGCACAGCAAGCACACGCAGCGCAGCAAGCACAGGCAGCACAGCAAGCACAGGCAGCACAGGCAGCAAGCACAAGCAGCACAGCAAGCACAGGCAGCAAGCACAAGCAGCACAGCAAGCACAAGCAGCACAGCAAGCACAGGCAGCACAGCAAGCACACGCAGCGCAGCTAGCACAGGCAGCACAGCAAGCACAGACAGCACAGCAAGCACAGGCAGCAAGCACAGGCAGCACAGCAAGCACAGGCAGCAAGCACAGGCAGCACAGCAAGCACAGGCAGCAAGCACAGGCAGCACAGCAAGCACAGGCAGCACAACAAGCACAGGCGGCACAGCAAGCACAGGCAGCAAGCACAGGTAGCAAGCAAAGGCAGCACAGCAAGCACAGGCAGCACAGCAAGCACACGCAGCGCAGCAAGCACAGACAGCACAGCGAGCACAGGCAGCAAGCACAAGCAGCACAGCAAGCACAGGCAGCATAGCAAGCACAGGCAGCAAGCACAGGCAGCACAGCAAGCACAGGCAGCAAGCACAGGCAGCACAGGCAGCACAGGCAGCACAGGCAGCAAGCACAGGCAACACAGCAAGCACAGGCAGCAAGCACAGGTAGCACAGCAAGCACAGGCAGCACAGGCAGCAAGCACAGGCAGCACAGGCAGCACAGCAAGCACAGCAAGCACAGGCAGCAAGCACAGGCAGCACAGCAAGCACAGGCAGCAAGCACAGGCAGCACAGCAAGCACAGGCAGCACAGCAAGCACAGGCAGCAAGCACAGGCAGCACAGCAAGCACAGGCAGCACAACAAGCACAGGCGGCACAGCAAGCACAGGCAGCAAGCACAGGTAGCAAGCAAAGGCAGCACAGCAAGCACAGGCAGCACAGCAAGCACACGCAGCGCAGCAAGCACAGACAGCACAGCGAGCACAGGCAGCAAGCACAAGCAGCACAGCAAGCACAGGCAGCATAGCAAGCACAGGCAGCAAGCACAGGCAGCACAGCAAGCACAGGCAGCACAGCAAGCACAGGCAGCACAGCAAGCACAGGCAGCAAGCACAGGCAGCACAGCAAGCACAGGCAACAAGCACAGGCAGCACAGCAAGCACAGGCATTACAGCAAGCACAGGCAGCTTGCACAGGCAGCATAGCAAGCACAGCAAGCACAGGCAGCAAGCACAGGCAGCACAGCAAGCACAGGCAGCACAGGCAGCTTGCACAGGCAGCATAGCAAGCACAGCAAGCACAGGCAGCGCAACAAGCACAGGCGGCAAAGCAAACACAGGCAGCAAGCAAAGGCAGCACAGCAAGCACAGGCAGCACAGGCAGCACAGCAACCACAGACAGCAAGCACAGGCATGTTAGAAACCCGCAAAATAGCTCGACGAGATGTGCTCGTTTTAGCGATTCTGGGGGAAGTGCACAGGGGTCAAGCTCCGTCCTCTTTCCAACAGGCAAAGCCTGCTCCGATCTTCGGCGGGATTCACTCTCGCATTTGTTTACAATGCTTACTCTTACTGAGACGCATGTCAATGCACAGGCCGCCGAGGTAAACATTTGATCCGCGACCCTCGGCGCCTCCAAAAACAGGTGACACAGCAACGCACTGTCGTGTGCCACTGTCGAATTACCGCGTGTTACGGGCGAAATCAAATGCATCGCTAACAGGCAGCACAGCAAGCACAGGCAGCACAGCAAGCACAGGCAGCAAGCACAGGCAGCACAGCAAGCACAGGCAGCAAGCACAGGCAGCAAGCACAGGCAGCACAGCAAGCAAGGGCAGCAAGCACAGGCAGCACAGCAAGCACAGGCAGCACAGCAAGTACAGCAAGCACAGTCAGTACAGCAAGCACAGGCAGCATAGCAAGCACAGGCAGCAAGCACAGGCAGCACAGCAAGCACAGGCAGCAAGCACAGGCAGCTCAGGCAGCACAGCAAGCACAGACAGCAAGCACAGGCAGCACAGGCAGCACAACAAGCACAGGCGGCACAGCAAGCACAGGCAGCAAGCACAGGTAGCAAGCAAAGGCAGCACAGCAAGCACAGGCAGCACAGCAAGCACACGCAGCGCAGCAAGCACAGACAGCACAGCGAGCACAGGCAGCAAGCACAAGCAGCACAGCAAGCACAAGCAGCACAGCAAGCACAGGCAGCATAGCAAGCACAGGCAGCAAGCACAGGCAGCACAGCAAGCACACGCAGCGCAGCAAGCACAGACAGCACAGCGAGAACAGGCAGCAAGCACAGGCAGCACAACAAGCACAGGCAGCAAGCACAGGCAGCAAGCACAGGCATGTTAGAAACCCGCAAATTAGCTCGAGGAGATGTGCTCGTTTTAGCGATTCTGGGGGAAGTGCACAGGGGTCAAGCTCCGTCCTCTTTCCAACAGGCAAAGCCTCCTCCGATCTTCGGCGGGATTCAATCTCGCATTTGTTTACAATGCTTACTCTTACTGAGACGCAGGTCAATGCACAGGCCGCCGAGGTAAACATATGATCCGCGACTCTCGGCGCCTCCAAAAACAGGTGACACAGCAACGCACTGTCGTGTGCCACTATCGAATTACCGCGTGTTATGGGGGAAATCAAATGCATCGCTAACAGGCAGCACAGCAAGCACAGGCAGCAAGCACAGGCAGCACAGCAAGCACACGCAGCGCAGCAAGCACAGGCAGCACAGCAAGCACAGGCAGCACAGCAAGCACAGGCAGCAAGCACAAGCAGCACAGCAAGCACAGGCAGCAAGCACAAGCAGCACAGCAAGCACAAGCAGCACAGCAAGCACAGGCAGCAAGCACAGGCAGCTCAGGCAGCACAGCAAGCACAGGCAGCAAGCACAGGCAGCACAGCAAGCACAGGCAGCAAGCACAGGCAGCACAGCAAGCACACGCAGCGCAGCTAGCACAGGCAGCACAGCAAGCACAGACAGCACAGCAAGCACAGGCAGCAAGCACAGGCAGCACAGCAAGCACAGGCAGCAAGCACAGGCAGCACAGCAAGCACAGGCAGCAAGCACAGGCAGCACAGCAAGCACAGGCAGGACAACAAGCACAGGCGGCACAGCAAGCACAGGCAGCAAGCACAGGTAGCAAGCAAAGGCAGCACAGCAAGCACAGGCAGCACAGCAAGCACACGCAGCGCAGCAAGCACAGACAGCACAGCGAGCACAGGCAGCAAGCACAAGCAGCACAGCAAGCACAGGCAGCACAGCAAGCACAGGCAGCATAGCAAGCACAGGCAGCAAGCACAGGCAGCACAGCAAGCACAGGCAGCAAGCACAGGCAGCACAGGCAGCACAGGCAGCACAGGCAGCAAGCACAGGCAACACAGCAAGCACAGGCAGCAAGCACAGGTAGCACAGCAAGCACAGGCAGCACAGGCAGCAAGCACAGGCAGCACAGGCAGCACAGCAAGCACAGGCAGCAAGCACAGGCAGCTCAGGCAGCACAGCAAGCACAGGCAGCAAGCACAGGCAGCACAGCAAGCACAGGCAGCACAGCAAGCACAGGCAGCACAGCAAGCACAGGCAGCAAGCACAGGCAGCACAGCAAGCACACGCAGCGCAGCAAGCACAGGCAGCACAGCAAGCACAGATAGCACAGCAAGCACAGGCAGCAAGCACAGGCAGCACAGGCAGCACAGCAAGCACAGGCAGCAAGCACAGGCAGCACAGCAAGCACAGGCAGCAAGCACAGGCAGCACAGCAAGCACAGGCAGCACAGCAAGCACAGGCAACAAGCACAGGCAGCACAGCAAGCACAGGCATCACAGCAAGCACAGGCAGCTTGCACAGGCAGCATAGCAAGCACAGCAAGCACAGGCAGCAAGCACAGGCAGCACAGCAAGCACAGGCAGCACAGGCAGCTTGCACAGGCAGCATAGCAAGCACAGCAAGCACAGGCAGCACAACAAGCACAGGCGGCAAAGCAAGCACAGGCAGCAAGCAAAGGCAGCACAGCAAGCACAGGCAGCACAGGCAGCACAGCAACCACAGACAGCAAGCACAGGCATGTTAGAAACCCGCAAAATAGCTCGACGAGATGTGCTCGTTTTAGCGATTCTGGGGGAAGTGCACAGGGGTCAAGCTCCGTCCTCTTTCCAACAGGCAAAGCCTGCTCCGATCTTCGGCGGGATTCACTCTCGCATTTGTTTACAATGCTTACTCTTACTGAGACGCATGTCAATGCACAGGCCGCCGAGGTAAACATTTGATCCGCGACCCTCGGCGCCTCCAAAAACAGGTGACACAGCAACGCACTGTCGTGTGCCACTGTCGAATTACCGCGTGTTACGGGCGAAATCAAATGCATCGCTAACAGGCAGCACAGCAAGCACAGGCAGCAAGCACAGGCAGCACAGCAAGCACAGGCAGCAAGCACAGGCAGCACAGCAAGCACAGGCAGCAAGCACAGGCAGCAAGCACAGGCAGCACAGCAAGCAAGGGCAGCAAGCACAGGCAGCACAGCAAGCACGGGCAGCACAGCAAGTACAGCAAGCACAGTCAGTACAGCAAGCACAGGCAGCATAGCAAGCACAGGCAGCAAGCACAGGCAGCACAGCAAGCACAGGCAGCAAGCACAGGCAGCATAGGCAGCACAGCAAGCACAGGCAGCAAGCACAGGCAGCACAGCAAGCACAGGCAGCACAACAAGCACAGGCGGCACAGCAAGCACAGGCAGCAAGCACAGGTAGCACAGCAAGCACAGGCAGCACAGCAAGCACAGGCAGCACAAGCAGCAAGCACAGGCAGCACAGCAAGCACAGGCAGCAAGCACAGGCAGCAAGCACAGGCAACACAGGCAGCACAGCAAGCACAGGCAGCACAGGCAGCAAGCACAGGCAGCTCAGGCAGCACAGCAAGCACAGGAAGCAAGCACAGGCAGCACAGCAAGCACAGGCAGCACAACAAGCACAGGCGGCACAGCAAGCACAGGCAGCACAGCAAGCACACGCAGCGCAGCAAGCACAGACAGCACAGCGAGCACAGGCAGCAAGCACAAGCAGCACAGCAAGCACAAGCAGCACAGCAAGCACAGGCAGCATAGCAAGCACAGGCAGCAAGCACAGGCAGCACAGCAAGCACAGGCAGCAAGCACAGGCAGCACAGCAAGCACAGGCAGCAAGCACAGGCAACACAGGCAGCACAGCAAGCACAGGCAGCACAGGCAGCAAGCACAGGCAGCACAGCAAGCACAGGCAGCAAGCACAGACAGCACAGCAACCACAGGCAGCAAGCACAGGCATGTTAGAAACCCGCAAAATAGCTCGAGGAGATGTGCTCGTTTTAGCGATTCTGGGGGAAGTGCACAGGGGTCAAGCTCCGTCCTCTTTCCAACAGGCAAAGCCTGCTCCGATCTTCGGCGGGATTCACTCTCGCATTTGTTTACAATGCTTACTCTTACTGAGACGCAGGTCAATGCACAGGCCGCCGAGGTAAACATATGATCGGCGACTCTCGGCGCCTCCAAAAACAGGTGACACAGCAACGCACTGTCGTGTGCCACTATCGAATTACCGCGTGTTATGGGGGAAATCAAATGCATCGCTAACAGGCAGCACAGCAAGCACAGGCAGCACAGCAAGCACAGGCAGCAAGCACAGGCAGCACAGCAAGCACAGGCAGCAAGCACAGGCAGCACAGCAAGCACAGACAGCACAGCAAGCACAGGCAGCACAGCAAGCACAGGCAGCAAGCACAAGCAGCACAGCAAGCACAGGCAGTAAGCACAGGCAGCACAGCAAGCACAGGCAGCAAGCACAGGCAGCACAGGCAGCACAGGCAGCACAGGCAGCAAGCACAGGCAGCAAGCACAGGTAGCACAGCAAGCACAGGCAGCACAGCAAGCACAGGCAGCACAGCAAGCACAGGCAGCACAGCAAGTACAGCAAGCACAGTCAGTACAGCAAGCACAGGCAGCATAGCAAGCACAGGCAGCAAGCACAGGCAGCACAGCAAGCACAGGCAGCAAGCACAGGCAGCTCAGGCAGCACAGCAAGCACAGGCAGCAAGCACAGGCAGCACAGCAAGCACAGGCAGCACAACAAGCACAGGCGGCACAGCAAGCACAGGCAGCACAGCAAGCACACGCAGCGCAGCAAGCACAGACAGCACAGCGAGCACAGGCAGCAAGCACAAGCAGCACAGCAAGCACAAGCAGCACAGCAAGCACAGACAGCACAGCAAGCACAGGCAGCACAGCAAGCACAGGCAGCAACAACAAGCAGCACAGCAAGCACAGGCAGCACAGCAAGCACAGGCAGCAAGCACAGGCAGCACAGGCAGCACAGGCAGCACAGGCAGCAAGCACAGGCAGCAAGCACAGGTAGCACAGCAAGCACAGGCAGCACAGCAAGCACAGGCAGCAAGCACAGGCAGCACAGGCAGCACAGCAAGCACAGGCAGCAAGCACAGGCAGCACAGCAAGCACAGGCAGCTTGCACAGGCAGCATAGCAAGCACAGGCAGCACAGGCAGCAAGCACAGGCAGCACAGCAAGCACAGGCAGCAAGCACAGGCAGCACAGCAAGCACAGGCAGCAAGCACAGGCAGCACAGCAAGCACACGCAGCGCAGCAAGCACAGGCAGCACAGCAAGCACAGACAGCACAGCAAGCACAGGCAGCAAGCACAGGCAGCACAGGCAGCACAGCAAGCACAGGCAGCTTGCACAGGCAGCACAGCAAGCACAGGCAGCAAACACACTCAGCACAGCAAGCACAGGCAGCACAGCAAGAACAGGCAGCAAGCACAGGCAGCACAGCAAGCACAGGCAGCAAGCACAGGCAGCACAGCAAGCACAGGCAGCAAGGACAGGCAGCACAGCAAGCAAAGGCAGCAAGCACAGGCAGCACAGCTAGCACAGGCAGCACAGCAAGCACAGGCAGCAAGCACAGGCAGCACAGGCAGCACAGCAAGCACAGGCAGCAAGCACGGGCAGCACAGCAAGCACAGGCAGCAAGCACAGACAGCACAGCAAGCACAGGCAGCACAGCAAGCACAGGCTGCAAGCACAGGCAGCACAGCAAGCACAGGCAGCAAGCACAGGCAACACAGGCAGCACAGCAAGCACAGGCAGCACAGGCAGCAAGCACAGGCAGCATAGCAAGCACAGGCAGCAAGCACAGGCAGCACAGCAAGCACAGGCAGCAAGCACAGGCAGCTCAGGCAGCACAGCAAGCACAGGCAGCAAGCACAGCCAGCACAGCAAGCACAGGCAGCTTGCACAGGCAGCATAGCAAGCACAGCAAGCACAGGCAGCAAGCACAGGCAGCACAGCAAGCACAGGCAGCAAGCACAGGCAGCACAGCAAGCACAGGCAGCACAGCAAGCACAGGCAGCAAGCACAGGCAGCACAGCAAGCACAGGCAGCAAGCACAGGTAGCACAGCAAGCACAGGCAGCAAGCACAGGCAGCACAGGCAGCACAGCAAACACAGGCAGCACAGCAAGCACAGGCAGCAATCACAGGCAGCTCAGGCAGCACAGCAAGCACAGGCAGCAAGCACAGGCAGCACAGCAAGCACAGGCAGCAAGCACAGGCAGCACAGCAAGCACACGCAGCGCAGCAAGCACAGGCAGCACAGCAAGCACAGACAGCACAGCAAGCACAGGCAGCAAGCACAGGCAGCACAGCAAGCACAGGCAGCAAGCACAGGCAGCACAGCAAGCACAGGCAGCACAACAAGCACAGGCGGCACAGCAAGCACAGGCAGCAAGCACAGGTAGCAAGCAAAGGCAGCACAGCAAGCACAGGCAGCAAGCACAGGCAGCACAGGCAGCACAGGCAGCACAGGCAGCAAGCACAGGCAGCAAGCACAGGTAGCACAGCAAGCACAGGCAGCAAGCACAGGCAGCACAGCAAGCACAGGCAGCACAGCAAGCACAGGCAGCAAGCACAGGCAGCACAGCAAGCACAGGCAGCAAGGACAGGCAGCACAGCAAGCAAAGGCAGCAAGCACAGGCAGCACAGCTAGCACAGGCAGCACAGCAAGCACAGGCAGCAAGCACAGGCAGCACAGGCAGCACAGCAAGCACAGGCAGCAAGCACGGGCAGCACAGCAAGCACAGGCAGCAAGCACAGACAGCACAGCAAGCACAGGCAGCACAGGCAGCACAGCAAGCACAGGCAGCAAGCACAGGCAGCACAGCAAGCACAGGCAGCAAGCACAGGCAACACAGGCAGCACAGCAAGCACAGGCAGCACAGGCAGCAAGCACAGGCAGCATAGCAAGCACAGGCAGCAAGCACAGGCAGCACAGCAAGCACAGGCAGCAAGCACAGGCAGCTCAGGCAGCACAGCAAGCACAGGCAGCAAGCACAGCCAGCACAGCAAGCACAGGCAGCTTGCACAGGCAGCATAGCAAGCACAGCAAGCACAGGCAGCTTGCACAGGCAGCATAGCAAGCACAGCAAGCACAGGCAGCAAGCACAGGCAGCACAGCAAGCACAGGCAGCAAGCACAGGCAGCACAGCAAGCACAGGCAGCACAGCAAGCACAGGCAGCAAGCACAGGCAGCACAGCAAGCACAGGCAGCAAGCACAGGTAGCACAGCAAGCACAGGCAGCAAGCACAGGCAGCACAGGCAGCACAGCAAACACAGGCAGCACAGCAAGCACAGGCAGCAATCACAGGCAGCTCAGGCAGCACAGCAAGCACAGGCAGCAAGCACAGGCAGCACAGCAAGCACAGGCAGCAAGCACAGGCAGCACAGCAAGCACACGCAGCGCAGCAAGCACAGGCAGCACAGCAAGCACAGACAGCACAGCAAGCACAGGCAGCAAGCACAGGCAGCACAGCAAGCACAGGCAGCAAGCACAGGCAGCACAGCAAGCACAGGCAGCACAACAAGCACAGGCGGCACAGCAAGCACAGGCAGCAAGCACAGGTAGCAGGCAAAGGCAGCACAGCAAGCACAGGCAGCAAGCACAGGCAGCACAGGCAGCACAGGCAGCACAGGCAGCAAGCACAGGCAGCAAGCACAGGTAGCACAGCAAGCACAGGCAGCAAGCACAGGCAGCACAGCAAGCACAGGCAGCACAGCAAGCACAGGCAGCAAGCACAGGCAGCACAGCAAGCACAGGCAGCAAGGACAGGCAGCACAGCAAGCAAAGGCAGCAAGCACAGGCAGCACAGCTAGCACAGGCAGCACAGCAAGCACAGGCAGCAAGCACAGGCAGCACAGGCAGCACAGCAAGCACAGGCAGCAAGCACGGGCAGCACAGCAAGCACAGGCAGCAAGCACAGACAGCACAGCAAGCACAGGCAGCACAGGCAGCACAGCAAGCACAGGCAGCAAGCACAGGCAGCACAGCAAGCACAGGCAGCAAGCACAGGCAACACAGGCAGCACAGCAAGCACAGGCAGCACAGGCAGCAAGCACAGGCAGCATAGCAAGCACAGGCAGCAAGCACAGGCAGCACAGCAAGCACAGGCAGCAAGCACAGGCAGCTCAGGCAGCACAGCAAGCACAGGCAGCAAGCACAGCCAGCACAGCAAGCACAGGCAGCTTGCACAGGCAGCATAGCAAGCACAGCAAGCACAGGCAGCAAGCACAGGCAGCACAGCAAGCACAGGCAGCAAGCACAGGCAGCACAGCAAGCACAGGCAGCAAGCACAGGCAGCACAGCAAGCACAGGCAGCAAGCACAGGTAGCACAGCAAGCACAGGCAGCAAGCACAGGCAGCACAGGCAGCACAGCAAACACAGGCAGCACAGCAAGCACAGGCAGCAATCACAGGCAGCTCAGGCAGCACAGCAAGCACAGGCAGCAAGCACAGGCAGCACAGCAAGCACAGGCAGCAAGCACAGGCAGCACAGCAAGCACACGCAGCGCAGCAAGCACAGGCAGCACAGCAAGCACAGACAGCACAGCAAGCACAGGCAGCAAGCACAGGCAGCACAGCAAGCACAGGCAGCAAGCACAGGCAGCACAGCAAGCACAGGCAGCACAACAAGCACAGGCGGCACAGCAAGCACAGGCAGCAAGCACAGGTAGCAGGCAAAGGCAGCACAGCAAGCACAGGCAGCACAGACAGCACAGCGAGCACAGGCAGCAAGCACAAGCAGCACAGCAAGCACAAGCAGCACAGCAAGCACAGGCAGCACAGGCAGCATAGCAAGCACAGGCAGCAAGCACAGGCAGCACAGCAAGCACGGGCAGCAAGCACAGGCAACACAGGCAGCACAGCAAGCACAGGCAGCACAGGCAGCAAGCACAGGCAGCATAGCAAGCACAGGCAGCAAGCACAGGCAGCACAGCAAGCACAGGCAGCAAGCACAGGCAGCACAGCAAGCACAGGCAGCACAGCAAGTACAGCAAGCACAGGCAGTACAGCAAGCACAGGCAGCACAGCAAGCACAGGCAGCAAGCACAGGCAGCACAGGCAGCACAGCAAGCACAGCCAGCACAGCCAGCACAGCAAGCACAGGCAGCTTGCACAGGCAGCACAGCAAGCACAGGCAGCAAGCACAGGCAACACAGGCAGCAAGCACAGGCAACACAGGCAGCACAGCAAGCACAGGCAGCACAGGCAGCAAGCACAGGCAGCACAGCAAGCACAGGCAGCAAGCACAGGCAGCACAGCAAGCACAGGCAGCAAGCACAGGCAGCACAGGCAGCACAGCAAGCACAGGCAGCAAGCACAGCCAGCACAGCAAGCACAGGCAGCTTGCACAGGCAGCATAGCAAGCACAGCAAACACAGGCAGCAAGCACAGGCAGCACAGCAAGCACAGGCAGCACAGCAAGCACAGGCAGCAAGCACAGGCAGCAAGCACAGTCAGCACAGCAAGCACAGGCAGCAAGCACAGGCAGCACAGGCAGCACAGGCAGCACAGGCAGCAACCACAGGCAGCGAGCACAGGCAGCACAGCAAGCACAGGCAGCAAGCACAGGCAGCACAGCAAGCACAGGCAGCAAGCACAGGCAGCACAGCAAGCACAGGCAGCAAGCACAGGCAGCACAGCAAGCACAGGCAGCAAGCACAGGCAACAAGCACAGGCAGCACAGGCAGCTTGCACAGGCAGCATAGCAAACACAGCAAGCACAGGCAGTACAGGCAGCAAGCACAGGCAGCACAGGCAGCACAGCAAGCACACGCAGCAAGCCGAGGCAGCACAGCAAGCACAGGCAGCTTGCACAGGCAGCACAACAAGCACAGGCGGCAAAGCAAGCACAGGCAGCAAGCAAAGGCAGCACAGCAAGCACAGGCAGCACAGGCAGCACAGCAACCACAGGCAGCAAGCACAGGCATGTTAGAAACCCGCAAAATAGCTCGACGAGATGTGCTCGTTTTAGCGATTCTGGGGGAAGTGCACAGGGGTCAAGCTCCGTCCTCTTTCCAACAGGCAAAGCCTGCTCCGATCTTCGGCGGGATTCACTCTCGCATTTGTTTACAATGCTTACTCTTACTGAGACGCATGTCAATGCACAGGCCGCCGAGGTAAACATATGATCCGCGACTCTCGGCGCCTCCAAAAACAGGTGACACAGCAACGCACTGTCGTGTGCCACTGTCAAATTACCGCGTGTTATGGGCGAAATCAAATGCATCGCTAACAGGCAGCACAGCAAGCACAGGCAGCAAGCAAAGGCAGCACAGCAAGCACAGGCAGCACAGCAAGCACACGCAGCGCAGCAAGCACAGACAGCACAGCGAGCACAGGCAGCAAGCACAGACAGCACAGCGAGCACAGGCAGCAAGCACAAGCAGCACAGCAAGCACAAGCAGCACAGCAAGCACAGGCAGCACAGCAAGCACAGGCAGCATAGCAAGCACAGGCAGCAAGCACAGGCAGCAAGCACAGGCAGCACAGCAAGCACAGGCAGCAAGCACAGGCAGCAAGCACAGGCAGCACAGGCAGCAAGCACAGGCAACACAGCAAGCACAGGTAGCACAGCAAGCACAGGCAGCACAGGCAGCAAGCACAGGCAGCACAGGCAGCACAGCAAGCACAGGCAGCAAGCACAGGCAGCACAGCAAGCACAGGCAGCAAGCACAGGCAGCACAGCAAGCACACGCAGCGCAGCAAGCACAGGCAGCACAGCAAGCACAGGCAGCACAGCAAGCACAGGCAGCAAGCACAAGCAGCACAGCAAGCACAGGCAGCACAGCAAGCACAGGCAGCAAGCACAGGCAGCAAGCACAGGCAGCACAGCAAGCACAGGCAGCAAGCACAGGCAGAACAGGCAGCACAGGCAGCACAGGCAGCAAGCACAGGCAGCACAGCAAGCACAGGCAGCAAGCACAGGTAGCACAGCAAGCACAGGCAGCACAGCAAGCACAGGCAGCAAGCACAGGCAGCACAGCAAACACAGGCAGCACAGCAAGCACAGGCAGCAAGCACAGGCAGCTCAGGCAGCACAGCAAGCACAGGCAGCAAGCACAGGCAGCACAGCAAGCACAGGCAGCCAGCACAGGCAGCACAGCAAGCACACGCAGCGCAGCAAGCACAGGCAGCACAGCAAGCACAGACAGCACAGCAAGCACACGCAGCGCAGCAAGCACAGATAGCACAGCAAGCACAGGCAGCAAGCACAGGCAGCACAGGCAGCACAGCAAGCACAGGCAGCAAGCACAGGCAGCACAGCAAGCACAGGCAGCAAGCACAGGCAGCACAGCAAGCACAGGCAACAAGCACAGGCAGCACAGCAAGCACAGGCATCACAGCAAGCACAGGCAGCTTGCACAGGCAGCATAGCAAGCACAGCAAGCACAGGCAGCAAGCACAGGCAGCACAGCAGGCACAGGCAGCACAGGCAGCTTGCACAGGCAGCATAGCAAGCACAGCAATCACAGGCAGCACAACAAGCACAGGCGGCAAAGCAAGCACAGGCAGCAAGCAAAGGCAGCACAGCAAGCACAGGCAGCACAGCAAGCACAGGCAGCACAGGCAGCAAGCACAGGCAGCACAGCAAGCACAGGCAGCAAGCACAGGCAGCAAGCACAGGCAACACAGGCAGCACAGCAAGCACAGGCAGCACAGGCAGCAAGCACAGGCAGCACAGCAAGCACAGGCAGCAAGCACAGGCAGCACAGCAAGCACAGGCAGCACAGCAAGTACAGCAAGCACAGTCAGTACAGCAAGCACAGGCAGCATAGCAAGCACAGGCAGCAAGCTCAGGCAGCACAGCAAGCACAGGCAGCAAGCACAGGCAGCTCAGGCAGCACAGCAAGCACAGGCAGCAAGCACAGGCAGCACAGCAAGCACAGGCAGCACAACAAGCACAGGCGGCACAGCAAGCACAGGCAGCACAGCAAGCACACGCAGCGCAGCAAGCACAGACAGCACAGCGAGCACAGGCAGCAAGCACAAGCAGCACAGCAAGCACAAGCAGCACAGCAAGCACAGGCAGCATAGCAAGCACAGGCAGCAAGCACAGGCAGCACAGCAAGCACAGGCAGCAAGCACAGGCAACACAGGCAGCACAGCAAGCACAGGCAGCACAGGCAGCACAGGCAGCAAGCACAGACAGCACAGCAAGCACAGGCAGCAAGCACAGGCAACACAGGCAGCACAGCAAGCACAGGCAGCACAGGCAGCAAGCACAGGCAGCATAGCAAGCACAGGCAGCAAGCACAGGCAGCACAGCAAGCACAGGCAGCAAGCACAGGCAGCACAGCAAGCACAGGCAGCACAGCAAGTACAGCAAGCACAGGCAGTACAGCAAGCACAGGCAGCACAGCAAGCACAGGCAGCAAGCACAGGCAGCACAGGCAGCACAGCAAGCACAGCCAGCACAGCCAGCACAGCAAGCACAGGCAGCTTGCACAGGCAGTATAGCAAGCACAGCAAACACAGGCAGCAAGCACAGGCAGCACAGCAAGCACAGGCAGCAAGCACAGGCAGCACAGCAAGCACAAGCAGCACAGGCAGCACAGCAAGCACAGGCAGCATAGCGAGCACAGGCAGCAAGCACAGGCAGCACAGCAAGCACAGGCAGCACAGGCAGCAAGCACAGGCAGCACAGCAAGCACAGGCAGCAAGCACAGGCAGCAAGCACAGGCAGCACAGCAAGCACAGGCAACACAGGCAGCAAGCACAGGCAACACAGGCAGCACAGCAAGCACAGGCAGCACAGGCAGCAAGCACAGGCAGCACAGCAAGCACAGGCAGCAAGCACAGGCAGCACAGCAAGCACAGGCAGCAAGCACAGGCAGCACAGGCAGCACAGCAAGCACAGGCAGCAAGCACAGCCAGCACAGCAAGCACAGGCAGCTTGCACAGGCAGCATAGCAAGCACAGCAAACACAGGCAGCAAGCACAGGCAGCACAGCAAGCACAGGCAGCACAGCAAGCACAGGCAGCAAGCACAGGCAGCAAGCACAGTCAGCACAGCAAGCACAGGCAGCACAGGCAGCAAGCACAGGCAGCACAGCAAGCACAGGCAGCAAGCACAGGCAGCACAGCAAGCACAGGCAGCAAGCACAGGCAGCACAGGCAGCACAGCAAGCACAGGCAGCAAGCACAGCCAGCACAGCAAGCACAGGCAGCTTGCACAGGCAGCATAGCAAGCACAGCAAACACAGGCAGCAAGCACAGGCAGCACAGCAAGCACAGGCAGCACAGCCAGCACAGGCAGCACAGCAAGCACAGGCAGCAAGCACAGGCAGCAAGCACAGTCAGCACAGCAAGCACAGGCAGCAAGCACAGGCAGCACAGGCAGCACAGGCAGCACAGGCAGCAACCACAGGCAGCGAGCACAGGCAGCACAGCAAGCACAGGCAGCAAGCACCGGCAGCACAGCAAGCACAGGCAGCAAGCACAGGCAGCACAGCAAGCACAGGCAGCAAGCACAGGCAGCACAGCACAGGCAGCACAGGCAGCTTGCACAGGCAGCATAGCAAACACAGCAAGCACAGGCAGTACAGGCAGCAAGCACAGGCAGCACAGGCAGCACAGCAAGCACACGCAGCAAGCCGAGGCAGCACAGCAAGCACAGGCAGCTTGCACAGGCAGCACAACAAGCACAGGCGGCAAAGCAAGCACAGGCAGCAAGCAAAGGCAGCTCAGCAAGCACAGGCAGCACAGCAACCACAGGCAGCAAGCACAGGCATGTTAGAAACCCGCAAAATAGCTCGACGAGATGTGCTCGTTTTAGCGATTCTGGGGGAAGTGCACAGGGGTCAAGCTCCGTCCTCTTTCCAACAGGCAAAGCCTCCTCCGATCTTCGGCGGGATTCACTCTCGCATTTGTTTACAATGCTTACTCTTACTGAGACGCATGTCAATGCACAGGCCGCCGAGGTAAACATATGATCCGCGACCCTCGGCGCCTCCAAAAACAGGTGACACAGCAACGCACTGTCGTGTGCCACTGTCGTATTACCGCGTGTTATGGGCGAAATCAAATGCATCGCTAACAGGCAGCACAGCAAGCACAGGTAGCACAGGCAGCAAGCACAGGCAGCACAGCAAGCACAGGCAGCAAGCACAGGCAGCAAGCACAGGCAGCAAGCACAGGCAGCAAGCACAGGCAGCAAGCACAGGCACCAAGCACAGGCAGCACAGCAAACACAGGTAGCAAGCACAGGCAGCACAGCAAGCACAGGCAGCACAGCAGCACAGGCAGCAAGCACAGGCAGCACAACAAGCACAGGCAGCAAGCACAGGCAGCACAGCAAGCACAGGCGGCAAAGCAAGCACAGGCAGCAAGCAAAGGCAGCACAGCAAGCACAGGCAGCACAGGCAGCACAGCAACCACAGGCAGCAAGCACAGGCATGTTAGAAACCCGCAAAATAGCTCGACGAGATGTGCTCGTTTTAGCGATTCTGGGGGAAGTGCACATGGGTCAAGCTCCGTCCTCTTTCCAACAGGCAAAGCCTGCTCCGATCTTCGGCGGGATTCACTCTCGCATTTGTTTACAATGCTTACTCTTAATGAGACGCATGTCAATGCACAGGCCGCCGAGGTAAACATATGATCCGCGACTCTCGGCGCCTCCAAAAACAGGTGACACAGCAACGCACTGTCGTGTGCCACTGTCAAATTACCGCGTGTTATGGGCGAAATCAAATGCATCGCTAACAGGCAGCACAGCAAGCACAGGCAGCAAGCACAGGCAGCACAGCAAGCACAGGCAGCAAGCACAGGCAGCACAGCAAGCAAGGGCAGCAAGCACAGTCAGCAAAGCAAGCACAGGCAGCAAGCACAGGCAGCAAGAACAGGCAGCAAGCACAGGCAGCAAGCACAGGCAGCACAGCAAACACAGGCAGCAAGCACAGGCAGCACAGCAAGCACAGGCAGCACAGCCGCACAGGCAGCAAGCACAGGCAGCACAGCAAGCACAGGCAGCAAGCACAGGCAGCAAGCACAGGCAGCACAGCAAGCACAGGCAGCAACCACAGGCAGCACAGCAAGCACAGGCAGCACAGCAAGCACAGGCAGCAAGCACAGGCAGCAAGCACAGGCAGCACAGCAAGCACAGGCAGCAAGCACAGGCAGCACAGCAAGCACAGGCAGCAAGCACAGGCAGCACAGCAAGCACATGCAGCAAGCACAGGCAGCACAGCAAGCACAGGCAGCAAGCACAGGCAGCACAGCAAGCACAGGCAGCAAGCACAGGCAGCACAGCAAGAACAGGCAGCAAGCACAGGCAGCAAGCAAAGGCAGCAGAGCAAGCACAGGCAGCAAGCACAGGCAGCACAGCAAGCACAGGCAGCAAGCACAGGCAGCACAGGCAGCAAACACAGGCATGTTAGAAACCCGCAAAATAGCTCGACGAGATGTGTTCGTTTTTTAGCGATTCTGGGGGAAGTGCAGAGGGTTCAAGCTCCGTCCTCTTTCCAACAGGCAAAGCCTGCTCCGATCTTCGGCGAGATTCACTCTCGCATTTGTTTACAATGCTTACTCTTACTGAGACGCAGGTCAATGCACCGGCCGCCGAGGTAAACATATGATCCGCGACTCTCGTCGCCTCCAAAAACAGGTGACACAGCAACGCACTGTCGTGTGCCACTGTCGAATTACCGCGTGTTATGGGCGAAATCAAATGCATCGCTAACAGGCAGCACAGCAAGCACAGGCAGCAAGCACAGGCAGCACAGCAAGCACAGGCAGCAAGCACAGGCAGCACAGCAAGCACAGGCAGCAAGCACAGGCAGCACAGCAAGCACAGGCAGCAAGCACAGGCAGCACAGCAAACACAGGCAGCACAGCAAGCACAGGCAGCAAGCACAGGCAGCACAGCAAGCACAGGCAGCAAGCACAGGCAGCACAGCAAGCACAGGCAGCAAGCACAGGCAGCACACCAAGCACAGGCAGCACAGCAAGCACAGGCAGCAAGCACAGGCAGCTTGCACAGGCAGCATAGCAAGCACAGGCAGCTTGCACAGGCAGCATAGCAAGCACAGCAAGCACAGGCAGCAAGCAGAGGCAGCACAGCAAGCACAGGAGCAAGCACAGGCAGCACAGCAAGCACAGGCAGCACAGGCAGCAAGCACAGGCAGCACAGCAAGCACAGGCAGCAAGCACAGGCAGCACAGCAAGCACAGGCAGCAAGCACAGGCAGCACAGCAAGCACCGGCAGCACAGGCAGCACAGCAAGCACCGGCAGCACAGCAAGCACGGGCAGCAAGCACCGGCAGCACAGCAAGCACAGGCAGCAAGCACAGGCAGCACAGCAAGCACAGGCAGCACAGCAAGCACAGGCAGCAAGCACAGGCAGCACAGCAAACACCGGCAGCACAGGCAGCACAGCAAGCACCGGCAGCACAGCAAGCACGGGCAGCAAGCATAGGCAGCAAGCACAGGCAGCAAGCACAGGCAGCACAGCAAGCACAGGCAGCAAGCACAGGCAGCACAGCAAGCACAGGCAGCAAGCAAAGGCAGCACAGCAAGCAAAGGCAGCAAGCACGCGCAGCACAGCAAGCACAGGCAGCACAGCAAGTGCAGCAAGCACAGGCAGCACAGCAAGCAGAGGCAGCAAGCACAGGCATGTTAGAAACCCGCAAAATAGCTCGACGAGATGTGTTGGTTTTAGCGATTCTGGGGGAAGTGCAGAGGGGTCAAGCTCCGTCCTCTTTCCAACAGGCAAAGCCTGCTCCGATCTTCGGCGAGATTCACTCTCGCATTTGTTTACAATGCTTACTCTTACTGAGACGCAGGTCAATGCACCGGCCGCCGAGTTTATGAAACTTGTAGAGAATGCTCGTGTCAGCAATCGAGAGCACTCCTGCAAGTGTGAAGATGATCGTACGGTCGGTTCAGATTTCTCGATGAACTTACATGCAGCTACGAAGGGACTTGGTCGCTGAGCGGAAATTCGGATGATGACAATTTGTGTCTAACTCCGCTTCCAGCCGTACGAAGTTTATGAAACTTGTAGAGAATGCTCGTGTCGCCAATCGAGAGCACTCCTGCAAGTTTGAAGAAGATCGTACGGTCGGTTAACATTTCTCGATGAACTTACATGCACCTACGACGGGACTTAGTCGCTGTCGGAAACTGCGTTGTAGATGACAATTTGTGTCTAACTCCCCTTCCAGCCGTGCGAAGTTTATGAAACTTATAGAGAATGCTCGTGTCGCCAATCGAGAGCACTCCTGCAAGTTTGAAGATGATCGTACGGTCGGTTCAGATGTCTCGATGAACTTACATGCAGCTACGAAGTGACTTGGTCGCTGAGCGGGAACTATCCAGTACTGCGTTGTAGATGACAATTTGTGTCTAACTCCCTTTCCAGCCGTACGAAGTTTATGAAACTTGTAGAGAATGCTCGTGTCGCCAATCGAGAGCACTCCTGCAAGTTTGAAGAAGATCTTACGGTCGGTTCGCATTTCTCGATGAACTTACATACACCTACGACGGGACTTATTCGCTGAACGGGAACTATCCAGTACTGCGTTGTAGATGACAATTTGTGTCTAACTCCCCTTCCAGCCGTGCGAAGTTTATGAAACTTATAGAGAATGCTCGTGTCGCCAATCGAGAGCACTCCTGCAAGTTTGAAGATGATCGTACGGTCGGTTCAGATTTCTCGATGAACTTACATGCAGCTACGAAGTGACTTGGTCGCTGTCGGAAACTGCGTTGTAGATGACAATTTGTGTCTAACTCCCCTTCCAGCCGTACGAAGTTTATGAAACTTGTAGAGAATGCTCGTGTCGCCAATCGAGAGCACTCCTGCAAGTTTGAAGAAGATCGTACGGTCGGTTAACATTTCTCGATGAACTTACATGCACCTACGACGGGACTTAGTCGCTGATCGGGAACTATCCAGTACTGCGTTGTAGATGGCAATTTGTGTCTAACTCCCCTTCCAAACGTACGATGTTTATGAAACTTGTAGAGAATGCTCGTGTCGCCAATCGAGAGCACTCCTGCAAGTTTGAAGATGATCGTACGGTCGGTTCGCAATTCTCGATGAACTTACATACAGCTGCGACCGGACTTGGTCGCTGTCGTAAACTGCGTTGTAGATGACAATTTGTGTCTAACCCCCCTTCCAGCAGTACGAAGTTTATGAAACTTATACAGAATGCTCGTTTCGCCAATCGAGAGCACTCCTGCAAGTTTGAAGATGATCGTTCGGTCGGTTCAGATTTCTCGATGAACTTACATGCAGCTACGACGGGACTTAGTCGCTGAACGGGAACTATCCAGTACTGCGTTGTAGATGACAATTTGTGTCTAACTCCCCTTCCAGCCGTACAAAGTTTATGAAACTTGTAGAGAATGCTCGTGTCGCCAATCGAGAGCACTCCTGCAAGTTTGAAGAAGATCTTACGGTCGGTTCGCATTTCTCGATGAACTTACATACACCTACGACGGGACTTATTCGCTGAACGGGAACTATCCAGTACTGCGTTGTAGATGGCAATTTGTGTCTAACTCCCCTTCCAACCGTACGATGTTTATGAAACTTGTAGAGAATGCTCGTGTCGCCAATCGAGAGCACTCCTGCAAGTTTGAAGATGATCGTACGGTCGGTTCGCATTTCTCGATGAACTTACATACAGCTGCGACGGGACTTGGTCGCTGTCGGAAACTGCGTTGTAGATGACAATTTGTGTCTAACTCCCCTTCCAGCCGTACGAAGTTTATGAAACTTATACAGAATGCTCGATTCGCCAATCGAGAGCACTCCTGCAAGTTTGAAGATGATCGTTCGGTCGGTTCAGGTTTCTCGATGAACTTACATGCAGCTACAAAGGAACTTGGTCGCTGAGCGGAAATTCGGATGATGACAATTTTTTTAAACTCCGCTTCCAGCCGTACGAAGTTTACGAAACTTGTACAGCATGCTCGTGTCGTCAATCGAGAGCACTCCTGCACGTTTGAAGAAGATCGTACGGTCGGTTCACATTTCTCGATGAACTTACATACAGCCACGACGGGACTTGGTCGCTGAGCGGAAACTGCTTTGTAGATGACAATTTTTGTCTAACTCCCCTTCCAGCCGTACGAAGTTTATGAAACTTGTACAGCATGCTCGTGTCGTCAATCGAGAGCACTCCTGCACGTTTGAAGAAGATCGTACGGTCGGTTCACATTTCTCGATGAACTTACATGCAGCTACGACGGGACTTGGTCGCTGTCGGAAACTGCGTTGTAGATGACAATTTGTGTCTAACTCCCCTTCCAGCCGTACGAAGTTTATGAAACTTGTACAGAATGCTCGTGTCAGCAATCGAGAGCACTCCTGCAAGTGTGAAGATGATCGTACGCGCGGTTCAGATTTCTCGATGAACTTACATGCAGCTACGACGGGACTTAGTCGCTGATCGGGAACTATCCAGTACTGCGTTGTAGATGGCAATTTGTGTCTAACTCCCCTTCCAATCGTACGATGTTTATGAAACTTGTAGAGAATGCTCGTGTCGCCAATCGAGAGCACTCCTGCAAGTTTGAAGATGATCGTACGGTCGGTTCGCATTTCTCGATGAACTTACATACAGCTGCGACGGGACTTGGTCGCTGTCGGAAACTGCGGTGTAGATGACAATTTGTGTCTAACTCCCCTTCCAGCCGTACGAAGTTTATGAAACTTATACAGGATGCTCGTTTCGCCAATCGAGAGCACTCCTGCAAGTTTGAAGATGATCGATAGGTCGGTTCAGATTTCTCGATGAACTTACATGTAGCTACAAAGGAACTTGGTCGCTGAGCGGAAATTCGGATGATGACAATTTTTTTAAACTCCGCTTCCGGCCGTACGAAGTTTATGAAACTTGTACAGCATGCTCGTGTCGTCAATCGAGAGCACTCCTGCACGTTTGAAGAAGATCGTACGGTCGGTTCACATTTCTCGATGAACTTACATGCAGCTACGACGGGACTTAGTCGCTGAACGGGATCTATTCAGTACTGCGTTGTAGATGACAATTTGTGTCTAACTCCCCTTCCAGCCGTACGAAGTTTATGAAACTTGTAGAGAATGCTCGTGTCGCCAATCGAGAGCACTCCTGCAAGTTTGAAGAAGATCGTACGGTCGGTTCGAATTTCTCGATGAACTTACATACAGCTACGACGGGACTTGGTCGCTGAGCGGAAACTGCGTTGTAGATGACAATTTGTGTCTAACACCCCTTCCAGCCGTACGAAGTTTATGAAACTTGTACAGAATGCTCGTGTCGCCTATCGAGAGCACTCCTACAAGTTTGAAGATGATCGTACGGTCGGTTAACATTTCTCGATGAACTTACATACAGCTACGACGGGACTTGGTCGCTGAGCGGAAACTGCGTTGTAGATGACAATTTGTGTCTAACTCCCCTTCCAGCCGTACGAAGTTTATGAAACTTGTAGATAATGCTCGTGTCGCCAATCGAGAGCACTCCTGCAAGTTTGAAGAAGATCGTACGGCGGTTCGCATTTCTCGATGAACTTACATACACCTACGACGGGACTTATTCGCTGAACGGGAACTATCCAGTACTGCGTTGTAGATGGCAATTTGTGTCTAGCTCCCCTTCCAACCGTACGATGTTTATGAAACTTGTAGAGAATGCTCGTGTCGCCAATCGAGAGCACTCCTGCAAGTTTGAAGATGATCGTACGGTCGGTTCGCATTTCTCGATGAACTTACATACAGCTGCGACGGGATTTGTTCGCTGTCGGGAACTGCGTTGTAGATGACAATTTGTGTCTAACTCCCCTTCCAGCCGTACGAAGTATATGAAACTTGTACAGAATGCTCGTGTCAGCAATCGAGAGCACTCCTGCAAGTTTGAAGATGATCGTACGGTCGGTTCAGATTTCTCGATGAACTTACATGCAGCTACGAAGGGACTTGGTCGCTGAGCGGAAATTCGGATGATGACAATTTGTGTCTAACTCCGCTTCCAGCCGTACGATGTTTATGAAACTTGTACAGCATGCTCGTGTCGCCAATCGAGAGCACTGCTGCAAGTTTGAAGATGATCGTACGGTCGGTTCAGATTTCTCGATGAACCTACATACAGCTACGACGGGACTTGGTCGCAGAGCGGAAACCGCGTTGTAGATGACAATTTTTGTCTAACTCCCCTTCCAGCCGTACGAAGTTTATGAATCTTGTAGAGAATGCTCGTGTCAGCAATCGAGAGCACTCCTGCAAGTGTGAAGATGATCGTACGGTCGGTTCATATTTCTCGATGAACTTACATGCAGCTACGAAGGGACTTGGTCGCTGAGCGGAAATTCGGATGATGACAATTTGTGTCTAACTCCGCTTCCAGCCGTACGAAGTTTATGAAACTTGTAGAGAATGCTCGTGTCGCCAATCGAGAGCACTCCTGCAAGTTTGAAGAAGTTCGTACGGTCGGTTCGCATTTCTCGATGAATTTACATACAGCTACGACGGGACTTGGTCACTGTCGGAAACTGCGTTGTAGATGACAATTTGTGTCTAACTCCCCTTCCAGCCGTGCGAAGTTTATGAAACTTATAGAGAATGCTCGTGTCGCCAATCGAGAGCACTCCTGCAAGTTTGAAGATGATCGTTAGGTCGGTTCAGATTTCTCGATGAACTTACATGTAGCTACAAAGGAACTTGGTCGCTGAGCGGAAATTCGGATGATGACAATTTTTTTAAACTCCGCTTCCGGCCGTACGAAGTTTATGAAACTTGTACAGCATGCTCGTGTCGTCAATCGAGAGCACTCCTGCACGTTTGAAGAAGATCGTACGGTCGGTTCACATTTCTCGATGAACTTACATGCACCTACGACGGGACTTAGTCGCTGAACGGGAACTATCCAGTACTGCGTTGTAGATGACAATTTGTGTCTAACTCCCCTTCCAGCCGTACGAAGTTTATGAAACTTGTACTGCTTGCTCGTGTCGTCAATCAAGAGCACTCCTGCAAGTTTGAAGAAGATCGTACGGTCGGTTCGCATTTCTCGATGAATTTACATACAGCTACGACGGGACTTGGTCGCTGTCGGAAACTGCGTTGTAGATGACAATTTGTGTCTAACTCCCCTTCCAGCCGTGCGAAGTTTATGAAACTTATAGAGAATGCTCGTGTCGCCAATCGAGAGCACTCCTGCAAGTTTGAAGATGATCGTACGGTCGGTTCAGATTTCTCGATGAACTTACATGCAGCTACGAAGTGACTTGGTCGCTGAGCGGAAACTGCGTTGTAGAAGACAATTTGTGTCTAACTCCCCTTCCAGCCGTACGAAGTTTATGAAACTTGTAGAGAATGCTCGTGTCGCCAATCGAGAGCATTCCTGCAAGTTTGAAGAAGATCGTACGGTCGGTTCGCATTTCTCGATGAACTTACATACACCTACGACGGGACTTATTCGCTGAACGGGAACTATCCAGTACTGCGTTGTAGATGGCAATTTGTGTCTAACTCCCCTTCCAACCGTACGATGTTTATGAAACTTGTAGAGAATGCTCGTGTCGCCAATCGAGAGCACTCCTGCAACTTTGAAGATGATCGTACGGTCGGTTCGCATTTCTCGATGAACTTACATACACCTACGACGGGACTTATTCGCTGAACGGGAACTATCCAGTACTGCGTTGTAGATGGCAATTTGTGTCTAACTCCCCTTCCAACCGTACGATGTTTATGAAACTTGTAGAGAATGCTCGTGTCGCCAATCGAGAGCACTCCTGCAAGTTTGAAGATAATCGTACGGTCGGTTCGCATTTCTCGATGAACTTACATACAGCTGCGACGGGACTTGGTCGCTGTCGGAAACTGCGTTGTAGATGACAATTTGTGTCTAACTCCCCTTCCAGCCGTACGAAGTTTATGAAACTTATACAGAATGCTCGATTCGCCAATCGAGAGCACTCCTGCAAGTTTGAAGATGATCGTTCGGTCGGTTCAGGTTTCTCGATGAACTTACATGCAGCTACAAAGGAACTTGGTCGCTGAGCGGAAATTCGGATGATGACAATTTTTTTAAACTCCGCTTCCAGCCGTACGAAGTTTACGAAACTTGTACAGCATGCTCGTGTCGTCAATCGAGAGCACTCCTGCACGTTTGAAGAAGATCGTACGGTCGGTTCACATTTCTCGATGAACTTACATACAGCCACGACGGGACTTGGTCGCTGAGCGGAAACTGCTTTGTAGATGACAATTTTTGTCTAACTCCCCTTCCAGCCGTACGAAGTTTATGAAACTTGTACAGCATGCTCGTGTCGTCAATCGAGAGCACTCCTGCACGTTTGAAGAAGATCGTACGGTCGGTTCACATTTCTCGATGAACTTACATGCAGCTACGACGGGACTTGGTCGCTGTCGGAAACTGCGTTGTAGATGACAATTTGTGTCTAACTCCCCTTCCAGCCGTACGAAGTATATGAAACTTGTACAGAATGCTCGTGTCAGCAATCGAGAGCACTCCTGCAAGTTTGAAGATGATCGTACGGTCGGTTCAGATTTCTCGATGAACTTACATGCAGCTACGAAGGGACTTGGTCGCTGAGCGGAAATTCGGATGATGACAATTTGTGTCTAACTCCGCTTCCAGCCGTACGAAGTTTATGAAACTTGTACAGCATGCTCGTGTCGCCAATCGAGAGCACTCCTGCAAGTTTGAAGATGATCATACGGTCGGTTCAGATTTCTCGATGAACCTACATACAGCTACGACGGGACTTGGTCGCTGAGCGGAAACCGCGTTGTAGATGATAATTTTTGTCTAACTCCCCTTCCAGCCGTACGAAGTTTATGAGTCTTGTAGAGAATGCTCGTGTCGCCAATCGAGAGCACTCCTGCAAGTTTGAAGAAGATCGTACGGTCGGTTAACATTTCTCGATGAACTTACATGCACCTACGACGGGACTTAGTCGCTGAACGGGAACTATCCAGTACTGCGTTGTAGATGACAATTTGTGTCTAACTCCCCTTCCAGCCGTACGAAGTTTATGAAACTTGTACTGCTTGCTCGTGTCGTCAATCAAGAGCACTCCTGCAAGTTTGAAGAAGATCGTACGGTCGGTTCGCATTTCTCGATGAATTTACATACAGCTACGACGGGACTTGGTCGCTGTCGGAAACTGCGTTGTAGATGACAATTTGTGTCTAACTCCCCTTCCAGCCGTGCGAAGTTTATGAAACTTATAGAGAATGCTCGTGTCGCCAATCGAGAGCACTCCTGCAAGTTTGAAGATGATCGTACGGTCGGTTCAGATTTCTCGATGAACTTAGATGCAGCTACGAAGTGACTTGGTCGCTGAGCGGAAACTGCGTTGTAGAAGACAATTTGTGTCTAACTCCCCTTCCAGCCGTACGAAGTTTATGAAACTTGTAGAGAATGCTCGTGTCGCCAATCGAGAGCATTCCTGCAAGTTTGAAGAAGATCGTACGGTCGGTTCGCATTTCTCGATGAACTTACATACACCTACGACGGGACTTATTCGCTGAACGGGAACTATCCAGTACTGCGTTGTAGATGGCAATTTGTGTCTAACTCCCCTTCCAACCGTACGATGTTTATGAAACTTGTAGAGAATGCTCGTGTCGCCAATCGAGAGCACTCCTGCAACTTTGAAGATGATCGTACGGTCGGTTCGCATTTCTCGATGAACTTACATACACCTACGACGGGACTTATTCGCTGAACGGGAACTATCCAGTACTGCGTTGTAGATGGCAATTTGTGTCTAACTCCCCTTCCAACCGTACGATGTTTATGAAACTTGTAGAGAATGCTCGTGTCGCCAATCGAGAGCACTCCTGCAAGTTTGAAGATGATCGTACGGTCGGTTCGCATTTCTCGATGAACTTACATACAGCTGCGACGGGACTTGGTCGCTGTCGGAAACTGCGTTGTAGATGACAATTTGTGTCTAACTCCCCTTCCAGCCGTACGAAGTTTATGAAACTTATACAGAATGCTCGATTCGCCAATCGAGAGCACTCCTGCAAGTTTGAAGATGATCGTTCGGTCGGTTCAGGTTTCTCGATGAACTTACATGCAGCTACAAAGGAACTTGGTCGCTGAGCGGAAATTCGGATGATGACAATTTTTTTAAACTCCGCTTCCAGCCGTACGAAGTTTACGAAACTTGTACAGCATGCTCGTGTCGTCAATCGAGAGCACTCCTGCACGTTTGAAGAAGATCGTACGGTCGGTTCACATTTCTCGATGAACTTACATACAGCCACGACGGGACTTGGTCGCTGAGCGGAAACTGCTTTGTAGATGACAATTTTTGTCTAACTCCCCTTCCAGCCGTACGAAGTTTATGAAACTTGTACAGCATGCTCGTGTCGTCAATCGAGAGCACTCCTGCACGTTTGAAGAAGATCGTACGGTCGGTTCACATTTCTCGATGAACTTACATGCAGCTACGACGGGACTTGGTCGCTGTCGGAAACTGCGTTGTAGATGACAATTTGTGTCTAACTCCCCTTCCAGCCGTACGAAGTTTATGAAACTTGTACAGAATGCTCGTGTCAGCAATCGAGAGCACTCCTGCAAGTGTGAAGATGATCGTACGCGCGGTTCAGATTTCTCGATGAACTTACATGCAGCTACGACGGGACTTAGTCGCTGATCGGGAACTATCCAGTACTGCGTTGTAGATGGCAATTTGTGTCTAACTCCCCTTCCAATCGTACGATGTTTATGAAACTTGTAGAGAATGCTCGTGTCGCCAATCGAGAGCACTCCTGCAAGTTTGAAGATGATCGTACGGTCGGTTCGCATTTCTCGATGAACTTACATACAGCTGCGACGGGACTTGGTCGCTGTCGGAAACTGCGTTGTAGATGACAATTTTTGTCTAACTCCCCTTCCAGCCGTACGAAGTTTATGAATCTTGTAGAGAATGCTCGTGTCAGCAATCGAGAGCACTCCTGCAAGTGTGAAGATGATCGTACGGTCGGTTCAGATTTCTCGATGAACTTACATGCAGCTACGAAGGGACTTGGTCGCTGAGCGGAAATTCGGATGATGACAATTTGTGTCTAACTCCGCTTCCAGCCGTACGAAGTTTATGAAACTTGTAGAGAATGCTCGTGTCGCCAATCGAGAGCACTCCTGCAAGTTTGAAGAAGATCGTACGGTCGGTTCGCATTTCTCGATGAATTTACATACAGCTACGACGGGACTTGGTCACTGTCGGAAACTGCGTTGTAGATGACAATTTGTGTCTAACTCCCCTTCCAGCCGTGCGAAGTTTATGAAACTTATAGAGAATGCTCGTGTCGCCAATCGAGAGCACTCCTGCAAGTTTGAAGATGATCGTTAGGTCGGTTCAGATTTCTCGATGAACTTACATGTAGCTACAAAGGAACTTGGTCGCTGAGCGGAAATTCGGATGATGACAATTTTTTTAAACTCCGCTTCCGGCCGTACGAAGTTTATGAAACTTGTACAGCATGCTCGTGTCGTCAATCGAGAGCACTCCTGCACGTTTGAAGAAGATCGTACGGTCGGTTCACATTTCTCGATGAACTTACATGCAGCTACGACGGGACTTAGTCGCTGAACGGGATCTATTCAGTACTGCGTTGTAGATGACAATTTGTGTCTAACTCCCCTTCCAGCCGTACGAAGTTTATGAAACTTGTAGAGAATGCTCGTGTCGCCAATCGAGAGCACTCCTGCAAGTTTGAAGAAGATCGTACGGTCGGTTCGAATTTCTCGATGAACTTACATACAGCTACGACGGGACTTGGTCGCTGAGCGGAAACTGCGTTGTAGATGACAATTTGTGTCTAACACCCCTTCCAGCCGTACGAAGTTTATGAAACTTGTACAGAATGCTCGTGTCGCCTATCGAGAGCACTCCTACAAGTTTGAAGATGATCGTACGGTCGGTTAACATTTCTCGATGAACTTACATACAGCTACGACGGGACTTGGTCGCTGAGCGGAAACTGCGTTGTAGATGACAATTTGTGTCTAACTCCCCTTCCAGCCGTACGAAGTTTATGAAACTTGTAGATAATGCTCGTGTCGCCAATCGAGAGCACTCCTGCAAGTTTGAAGAAGATCGTACGGCGGTTCGCATTTCTCGATGAACTTACATACACCTACGACGGGACTTATTCGCTGAACGGGAACTATCCAGTACTGCGTTGTAGATGGCAATTTGTGCCTAGCTCCCCTTCCAACCGTACGATGTTTATGAAACTTGTAGAGAATGCTCGTGTCGCCAATCGAGAGCACTCCTGCAAGTTTGAAGATGATCGTACGGTCGGTTCGCATTTCTCGATGAACTTACATACAGCTGCGACGGGATTTGTTCGCTGTCGGAAACTGCGTTGTAGATGACAATTTGTGTCTAACTCCCCTTCCAGCCGTACGAAGTATATGAAACTTGTACAGAATGCTCGTGTCAGCAATCGAGAGCACTCCTGCAAGTTTGAAGATGATCGTACGGTCGGTTCAGATTTCTCGATGAACTTACATGCAGCTACGAAGGGACTTGGTCGCTGAGCGGAAATTCGGATGATGACAATTTGTGTCTAATTCCGCTTCCAGCCGTACGAAGTTTATGAAACTTGTACAGCATGCTCGTGTCGCCAATCGAGAGCACTGCTGCAAGTTTGAAGATGATCGTACGGTCGGTTCAGATTTCTCGATGAACCTACATACAGCTACGACGGGACTTGGTCGCTGAGCGGAAACCGCGTTGTAGATGACAATTATTGTCTAACTCCCCTTCCAGCCGTACGAAGTTTATGAATCTTGTAGAGAATGCTCGTGTCGCCAATCGAGAGCACTCCTGCAAGTTTGAAGATGATCGTACGGTCGGTTCAGATTTCTCGATGAACTTACATGCAGCTACGAAGTGACTTGGTCGCTGAGCGGAAACTGCGTTGTAGAAGACAATTTGTGTCTAACTCCCCTTCCAGCCGTACGAAGTTTATGAAACTTGTAGAGAATGCTCGTGTCGCCAATCGAGAGCATTCCTGCAAGTTTGAAGAAGATCGTACGGTCGGTTCGCATTTCTCGATGAACTTACATACACCTACGACGGGACTTATTCGCTGAACGGGAACTATCCAGTACTGCGTTGTAGATGGCAATTTGTGTCTAACTCCCCTTCCAACCGTACGATGTTTATGAAACTTGTAGAGAATGCTCGTGTCGCCAATCGAGAGCACTCCTGCAACTTTGAAGATGATCGTACGGTCGGTTCGCATTTCTCGATGAACTTACATACACCTACGACGGGACTTATTCGCTGAACGGGAACTATCCAGTACTGCGTTGTAGATGGCAATTTGTGTCTAACTCCCCTTCCAACCGTACGATGTTTATGAAACTTGTAGAGAATGCTCGTGTCGCCAATCGAGAGCACTCCTGCAAGTTTGAAGATGATCGTACGGTCGGTTCGCATTTCTCGATGAACTTACATACAGCTGCGACGGGACTTGGTCGCTGTCGGAAACTGCGTTGTAGATGACAATTTGTGTCTAACTCCCCTTCCAGCCGTACGAAGTTTATGAAACTTATACAGAATGCTCGATTCGCCAATCGAGAGCACTCCTGCAAGTTTGAAGATGATCGTTCGGTCGGTTCAGGTTTCTCGATGAACTTACATGCAGCTACAAAGGAACTTGGTCGCTGAGCGGAAATTCGGATGATGACAATTTTTTTAAACTCCGCTTCCAGCCGTACGAAGTTTACGAAACTTGTACAGCATGCTCGTGTCGTCAATCGAGAGCACTCCTGCACGTTTGAAGAAGATCGTACGGTCGGTTCACATTTCTCGATGAACTTACATACAGCCACGACGGGACTTGGTCGCTGAGCGGAAACTGCTTTGTAGATGACAATTTTTGTCTAACTCCCCTTCCAGCCGTACGAAGTTTATGAAACTTGTACAGCATGCTCGTGTCGTCAATCGAGAGCACTCCTGCACGTTTGAAGAAGATCGTACGGTCGGTTCACATTTCTCGATGAACTTACATGCAGCTACGACGGGACTTGGTCGCTGTCGGAAACTGCGTTGTAGATGACAATTTGTGTCTAACTCCCCTTCCAGCCGTACGAAGTTTATGAAACTTGTACAGAATGCTCGTGTCAGCAATCGAGAGCACTCCTGCAAGTGTGAAGATGATCGTACGCGCGGTTCAGATTTCTCGATGAACTTACATGCAGCTACGACGGGACTTAGTCGCTGATCGGGAACTATCCAGTACTGCGTTGTAGATGGCAATTTGTGTCTAACTCCCCTTCCAATCGTACGATGTTTATGAAACTTGTAGAGAATGCTCGTGTCGCCAATCGAGAGCACTCCTGCAAGTTTGAAGATGATCGTACGGTCGGTTCGCATTTCTCGATGAACTTACATACAGCTGCGACGGGACTTGGTCGCTGTCGGAAACTGCGTTGTAGATGACAATTTGTGTCTAACTCCCCTTCCAGCCGTACGAAGTATATGAAACTTGTACAGAATGCTCGTGTCAGCAATCGAGAGCACTCCTGCAAGTTTGAAGATGATCGATAGGTCGGTTCAGATTTCTCGATGAACTTACATGCAGCTACGAAGGGACTTGGTCGCTGAGCGGAAATTCGGATGATGACAATTTGTGTCTAACTCCGCTTCCAGCCGTACGAAGTTTATGAAACTTGCACAGCATGCTCGTGTCGCCAATCGAGAGCACTGCTGCAAGTTTGAAGATGATCGTACGGTCGGTTCAGATTTCTCGATGAACCTACATACAGCTACGACGGGACTTGGTCGCAGAGCGGAAACCGCGTTGTAGATGACAATTTTTGTCTAACTCCCCTTCCAGCCGTACGAAGTTTATGAATCTTGTAGAGAATGCTCGTGTCAGCAATCGAGAGCACTCCTGCAAGTGTGAAGATGATCGTACGGTCGGTTCAGATTTCTCGATGAACTTACATGCAGCTACGAAGGGACTTGGTCGCTGAGCGGAAATTCGGATGATGACAATTTGTGTCTAACTCCGCTTCCAGCCGTACGAAGTTTATGAAACTTGTAGAGAATGCTCGTGTCGCCAATCGAGAGCACTCCTGCAAGTTTGAAGAAGATCGTACGGTCGGTTCGCATTTCTCGATGAATTTACATACAGCTACGACGGGACTTGGTCACTGTCGGAAACTGCGTTGTAGATGACAATTTGTGTCTAACTCCCCTTCCAGCCGTGCGAAGTTTATGAAACTTATAGAGAATGCTCGTGTCGCCAATCGAGAGCACTCCTGCAAGTTTGAAGATGATCGTTAGGTCGGTTCAGATTTCTCGATGAACTTACATGTAGCTACAAAGGAACTTGGTCGCTGAGCGGAAATTCGGATGATGACAATTTTTTTAAACTCCGCTTCCGGCCGTACGAAGTTTATGAAACTTGTACAGCATGCTCGTGTCGTCAATCGAGAGCACTCCTGCACGTTTGAAGAAGATCGTACGGTCGGTTCACATTTCTCGATGAACTTACATGCAGCTACGACGGGACTTAGTCGCTGAACGGGATCTATTCAGTACTGCGTTGTAGATGACAATTATTGTCTAACTCCCCTTCCAGCCGTACGAAGTTTATGAATCTTGTAGAGAATGCTCGTGTCAGCAATCGAGAGCACTCCTGCAAGTGTGAAGATGATCGTACGGTCGGTTCAGATTTCTCGATGAACTTACATGCAGCTACGAAGGGACTTGGTCGCTGAGCGGAAATTCGGATGATGACAATTTGTGTCTAACTCCGCTTCCAGCCGTACGAAGTTTATGAAACTTGTAGAGAATGCTCGTGTCGCCAATCGAGAGCACTCCTGCAAGTTTGAAGAAGATCGTACGGTCGGTTCGCATTTCTCGATGAATTTACATACAGCTACGACGGGACTTGGTCACTGTCGGAAACTGCGTTGTAGATGACAATTTGTGTCTAACTCCCCTTCCAGCCGTGCGAAGTTTATGAAACTTATAGAGAATGCTCGTGTCGCCAATCGAGAGCACTCCTGCAAGTTTGAAGATGATCGTACGGTCGGTTCAGATTTCTCGATGAACCTACATACAGCTACGACGGGACTTGGTCGCTGAGCGGAAACCGCGTTGTAGATGATAATTTTTGTCTAACTCCCCTTCCAGCCGTACGAAGTTTATGAAACTTGTACAGAATGCTCGTGTCGGCAATCGAGAGCACTCCTGCAAGTGTGAAGATTATCGTACGCGCGGTTCAGATTTCTCGATGAACTTACATGCAGCTACGAAGGGACTTGGTCGCTGAGCGGAAATTCGGATGATGACAATATGTGTCTAACTCCGTTTCCAGCCGTACGAAGTTTATGAAACTTGTACTGCATGCTCGTGTCGTCAATCAAGAGCACTCCTGCAAGTTTGAAGAAGATCGTACGGTCGGTTCGCATTTCTCGATGAATTTACATACAGCTACGACGGGACTTGGTCGCTGTCGGAAACTGCGTTGTAGATGACAATTTGTGTCTAACTCCCCTTCCAGCCGTGCGAAGTTTATGAAACTTATAGAGAATGCTCGTGTCGCCAATCGAGAGCACTCCTGCAAGTTTGAAGATGATCGTACGGTCGGTTCAGATTTCTCGATGAACTTACATGCAGCTACGAAGTGACTTGGTCGCTGAGCGGAAACTGCGTTGTAGAAGACAATTTGTGTCTAACTCCCCTTCCAGCCGTACGAAGTTTATGAAACTTGTAGAGAATGCTCGTGTCGCCAATCGAGAGCATTCCTGCAAGTTTGAAGAAGATCGTACGGTCGGTTCGCATTTCTCGATGAACTTACATACACCTACGACGGGACTTATTCGCTGAACGGGAACTATCCAGTACTGCGTTGTAGATGGCAATTTGTGTCTAACTCCCCTTCCAACCGTACGATGTTTATGAAACTTGTAGAGAATGCTCGTGTCGCCAATCGAGAGCACTCCTGCAACTTTGAAGATGATCGTACGGTCGGTTCGCATTTCTCGATGAACTTACATACAGCTGCGACGGGATTTGTTCGCTGTCGGGAACTGCGTTGTAGATGACAATTTGTGTCTAACTCCCCTTCCAGCCGTACGAAGTATATGAAACTTGTACAGAATGCTCGTGTCAGCAATCGAGAGCACTCCTGCAAGTTTGAAGATGATCGTACGGTCGGTTCAGATTTCTCGATGAACTTACATGCAGCTACGAAGGGACTTGGTCGCTGAGCGGAAATTCGGATGATGACAATTTGTGTCTAACTCCGCTTCCAGCCGTACGATGTTTATGAAACTTGTACAGCATGCTCGTGTCGCCAATCGAGAGCACTGCTGCAAGTTTGAAGATGATCGTACGGTCGGTTCAGATTTCTCGATGAACCTACATACAGCTACGACGGGACTTGGTCGCAGAGCGGAAACCGCGTTGTAGATGACAATTTTTGTCTAACTCCCCTTCCAGCCGTACGAAGTTTATGAATCTTGTAGAGAATGCTCGTGTCAGCAATCGAGAGCACTCCTGCAAGTGTGAAGATGATCGTACGGTCGGTTCAGATTTCTCGATGAACTTACATGCAGCTACGAAGGGACTTGGTCGCTGAGCGGAAATTCGGATGATGACAATTTGTGTCTAACTCCGCTTCCAGCCGTACGAAGTTTATGAAACTTGTAGAGAATGCTCGTGTCGCCAATCGAGAGCACTCCTGCAAGTTTGAAGAAGTTCGTACGGTCGGTTCGCATTTCTCGATGAATTTACATACAGCTACGACGGGACTTGGTCACTGTCGGAAACTGCGTTGTAGATGACAATTTGTGTCTAACTCCCCTTCCAGCCGTGCGAAGTTTATGAAACTTATAGAGAATGCTCGTGTCGCCAATCGAGAGCACTCCTGCAAGTTTGAAGATGATCGTTAGGTCGGTTCAGATTTCTCGATGAACTTACATGTAGCTACAAAGGAACTTGGTCGCTGAGCGGAAATTCGGATGATGACAATTTTTTTAAACTCCGCTTCCGGCCGTACGAAGTTTATGAAACTTGTACAGCATGCTCGTGTCGTCAATCGAGAGCACTCCTGCACGTTTGAAGAAGATCGTACAGTCGGTTCACATTTCTCGATGAACTTACATGCAGCTACGACGGGACTTAGTCGCTGAACGGGATCTATTCAGTACTGCGTTGTAGATGACAATTTGTGTCTAACTCCCCTTCCAGCCGTACGAAGTTTATGAAACTTGTAGAGAATGCTCGTGTCGCCAATCGAGAGCACTCCTGCAAGTTTGAAGAAGATCGTACGGTCGGTTCGAATTTCTCGATGAACTTACATACAGCTACGACGGGACTTGGTCGCTGAGCGGAAACTGCGTTGTAGATGACAATTTGTGTCTAACACCCCTTCCAGCCGTACGAAGTTTATGAAACTTGTACAGAATGCTCGTGTCGCCTATCGAGAGCACTCCTACAAGTTTGAAGATGATCGTACGGTCGGTTAACATTTCTCGATGAACTTACATACAGCTACGACGGGACTTGGTCGCTGAGCGGAAACTGCGTTGTAGATGACAATTTGTGTCTAACTCCCCTTCCAGCCGTACGAAGTATATGAAACTTGTACAGAATGCTCGTGTCAGCAATCGAGAGCACTCCTGCAAGTTTGAAGATGATCGTACGGTCGGTTCAGATTTCTCGATGAACTTACATGCAGCTACGAAGGGACTTCGTCGCTGAGCGGAAATTCGGATGATGACAATTTGTGTCTAACTCCGCTTCCAGCCGTACGAAGTTTATGAAACTTGTACAGCATGCTCGTGTCGCCAATCGAGAGCACTGCTGCAAGTTTGAAGATGATCGTACGGTCGGTTCAGATTTCTCGATGAACCTACATACAGCTACGACGGGACTTGGTCGCTGAGCGGAAACCGCGTTGTAGATGACAATTATTGTCTAACTCCCCTTCCAGCCGTACGAAGTTTATGAATCTTGTAGAGAATGCTCGTGTCAGCAATCGAGAGCACTCCTGCAAGTGTGAAGATGATCGTACGGTCGGTTCAGATTTCTCGATGAACTTACATGCAGCTACGAAGGGACTTGGTCGCTGAGCGGAAATTCGGATGATGACAATTTGTGTCTAACTCCGCTTCCAGCCGTACGAAGTTTATGAAACTTGTAGAGAATGCTCGTGTCGCCAATCGAGAGCACTCCTGCAAGTTTGAAGAAGATCGTACGGTCGGTTCGCATTTCTCGATGAATTTACATACAGCTACGACGGGACTTGGTCACTGTCGGAAACTGCGTTGTAGATGACAATTTGTGTCTAACTCCCCTTCCAGCCGTGCGAAGTTTATGAAACTTATAGAGAATGCTCGTGTCGCCAATCGAGAGCACTCCTGCAAGTTTGAAGATGATCGTACGGTCGGTTCAGATTTCTCGATGAACCTACATACAGCTACGACGGGACTTGGTCGCTGAGCGGAAACCGCGTTGTAGATGATAATTTTTGTCTAACTCCCCTTCCAGCCGTACGAAGTTTATGAAACTTGTACAGAATGCTCGTGTCGGCAATCGAGAGCACTCCTGCAAGTGTGAAGATTATCGTACGCGCGGTTCAGATTTCTCGATGAACTTACATGCAGCTACGAAGGGACTTGGTCGCTGAGCGGAAATTCGGATGATGACAATATGTGTCTAACTCCGTTTCCAGCCGTACGTAGTTTATGAAACTTGTACTGCATGCTCGTGTCGTCAATCAAGAGCACTCCTGCAAGTTTGAAGAAGATCGTACGGTCGGTTCTTATTTCTCGATGAATTTACATACAGCTACGACGGGACTTGGTCGCTGTCGGAAACTGCGTTGTAGATGACAATTTGTGTCTAACTCCCCTTCCAGCCGTGCGAAGTTTATGAAACTTATAGAGAATGCTCGTGTCGCCAATCGAGAGCACTCCTGCAAGTTTGAAGATGATCGTACGGTCGGTTCAGATTTCTCGATGAACTTACATGCAGCTACGAAGTGACTTGGTCGCTGAGCGGAAACTGCGTTGTAGAAGACAATTTGTGTCTAACTCCCCTTCCAGCCGTACGAAGTTTATGAAACTTGTAGAGAATGCTCGTGTCGCCAATCGAGAGCATTCCTGCAAGTTTGAAGAAGATCGTACGGTCGGTTCGCATTTCTCGATGAACTTACATACACCTACGACGGGACTTATTCGCTGAACGGGAACTATCCAGTACTGCGTTGTAGATGGCAATTTGTGTCTAACTCCCCTTCCAACCGTACGATGTTTATGAAACTTGTAGAGAATGCTCGTGTCGCCAATCGAGAGCACTCCTGCAACATTGAAGATGATCGTACGGTCGGTTCGCATTTCTCGATGAACTTACATACAGCTGCGACGGGACTTGTTCGCTGTCGGAAACTGCGTTGTAGATGACAATTTGTGTCTAACTTCCCTTCCAGCCGTACGAAGTATATGAAACTTGTACAGAATGCTCGTGTCAGCAATCGAGAGCACTCCTGCAAGTTTGAAGATGATCGTACGGTCGGTTCAGATTTCTCGATGAACTTACATGCAGCTACGAAGGGACTTGGTCGCTGAGCGGAAATTCGGATGATGACAATTTGTGTCTAACTCCGCTTCCAGCCGTACGAAGTTTATGAAACTTGTACAGCATGCTCGTGTCGTCAATCGAGAGTACTCCTGCACGTTTGAAGAAGATCGTACGGTCGGTTCACATTTCTCGATGAACTTACATACAGCCACGACGGGACTTGGTCGCTGAGCGGAAACTGCTTTGTAGATGACAATTTTTGTCTAACTCCCCTTCCAGCCGTACGAAGTTTATGAAACTTGTACAGCATGCTCGTGTCGTCAATCGAGAGCACTCCTGCACGTTTGAAGAAGATCGTACGGTCGGTTCACATTTCTCGATGAACTTACATGCAGCTACGACGGGACTTGGTCGCTGTCGGAAACTGCGTTGTAGATGACAATTTGTGTCTAACTCCCCTTCCAGCCGTACGAAGTATATGAAACTTGTACAGAATGCTCGTGTCAGCAATCGAGAGCACTCCTGCAAGTTTGAAGATGATCGTACGGTCGGTTCAGATTTCTCGATGAACTTACATGCAGCTACGAAGGGACTTGGTCGCTGAGCGGAAATTCGGATGATGACAATTTGTGTCTAACTCCGCTTCCAGCCGTACGAAGTTTATGAAACTTGTACAGCATGCTCGTGTCGCCAATCGAGAGCACTCCTGCAAGTTTGAAGATGATCATACGGTCGGTTCAGATTTCTCGATGAACCTACATACAGCTACGACGGGACTTGGTCGCTGAGCGGAAACCGCGTTGTAGATGATAATTTTTGTCTAACTCCCCTTCCAGCCGTACGAAGTTTATGAGTCTTGTAGAGAATGCTCGTGTCGCCAATCGAGAGCACTCCTGCAAGTTTGAAGAAGATCGTACGGTCGGTTAACATTTCTCGATGAACTTACATGCACCTACGACGGGACTTAGTCGCTGAACGGGAACTATCCAGTACTGCGTTGTAGATGACAATTTGTGTCTAACTCCCCTTCCAGCCGTACGAAGTTTATGAAACTTGTACTGCTTGCTCGTGTCGTCAATCAAGAGCACTCCTGCAAGTTTGAAGAAGATCGTACGGTCGGTTCGCATTTCTCGATGAATTTACATACAGCTACGACGGGACTTGGTCGCTGTCGGAAACTGCGTTGTAGATGACAATTTGTGTCTAACTCCCCTTCCAGCCGTGCGAAGTTTATGAAACTTATAGAGAATGCTCGTGTCGCCAATCGAGAGCACTCCTGCAAGTTTGAAGATGATCGTACGGTCGGTTCAGATTTCTCGATGAACTTACATGCAGCTACGAAGTGACTTGGTCGCTGAGCGGAAACTGCGTTGTAGAAGACAATTTGTGTCTAACTCCCCTTCCAGCCGTACGAAGTTTATGAAACTTGTAGAGAATGCTCGTGTCGCCAATCGAGAGCATTCCTGCAAGTTTGAAGAAGATCGTACGGTCGGTTCGCATTTCTCGATGAACTTACATACAGCTACGACGGGACTTGGTCACTGTCGGAAACTGCGTTGTAGATGACAATTTGTGTCTAACTCCCCTTCCAGCCGTGCGAAGTTTATGAAACTTATAGAGAATGCTCGTGTCGCCAATCGAGAGCACTCCTGCAAGTTTGAAGATGATCGTTAGGTCGGTTCAGATTTCTCGATGAACTTACATGTAGCTACAAAGGAACTTGGTCGCTGAGCGGAAATTCGGATGATGACAATTTTTTTAAACTCCGCTTCCGGCCGTACGAAGTTTATGAAACTTGTACAGCATGCTCGTGTCGTCAATCGAGAGCACTCCTGCACGTTTGAAGAAGATCGTACAGTCGGTTCACATTTCTCGATGAACTTACATGCAGCTACGACGGGACTTAGTCGCTGAACGGGATCTATTCAGTACTGCGTTGTAGATGACAATTTGTGTCTAACTCCCCTTCCAGCCGTACGAAGTTTATGAAACTTGTAGAGAATGCTCGTGTCGCCAATCGAGAGCACTCCTGCAAGTTTGAAGAAGATCGTACGGTCGGTTCGAATTTCTCGATGAACTTACATACAGCTACGACGGGACTTGGTCGCTGAGCGGAAACTGCGTTGTAGATGACAATTTGTGTCTAACACCCCTTCCAGCCGTACGAAGTTTATGAAACTTGTACAGAATGCTCGTGTCGCCTATCGAGAGCACTCCTACAAGTTTGAAGATGATCGTACGGTCGGTTAACATTTCTCGATGAACTTACATACAGCTACGACGGGACTTGGTCGCTGAGCGGAAACTGCGTTGTAGATGACAATTTGTGTCTAACTCCCCTTCCAGCCGTACGAAGTTTATGAAACTTGTAGAGAATGCTCGTGTCGCCAATCGAGAGCACTCCTGCAACTTTGAAGATGATCGTACGGTCGGTTCGCATTTCTCGATGAACTTACATACAGCTGCGACGGGACTTGTTCGCTGTCGGAAACTGCGTTGTAGATGACAATTTGTGTCTAACTTCCCTTCCAGCCGTACGAAGTATATGAAACTTGTACAGAATGCTCGTGTCAGCAATCGAGAGCACTCCTGCAAGTTTGAAGATGATCGTACGGTCGGTTCAGATTTCTCGATGAACTTACATGCAGCTACGAAGGGACTTGGTCGCTGAGCGGAAATTCGGATGATGACAATTTGTGTCTAACTCCGCTTCCAGCCGTACGAAGTTTATGAAACTTGTACAGCATGCTCGTGTCGTCAATCGAGAGCACTCCTGCACGTTTGAAGAAGATCGTACGGTCGGTTCACATTTCTCGATGAACTTACATACAGCCACGACGGGACTTGGTCGCTGAGCGGAAACTGCTTTGTAGATGACAATTTTTGTCTAACTCCCCTTCCAGCCGTACGAAGTTTATGAAACTTGTACAGCATGCTCGTGTCGTCAATCGAGAGCACTCCTGCACGTTTGAAGAAGATCGTACGGTCGGTTCACATTTCTCGATGAACTTACATGCAGCTACGACGGGACTTGGTCGCTGTCGGAAACTGCGTTGTAGATGACAATTTGTGTCTAACTCCCCTTCCAGCCGTACGAAGTATATGAAACTTGTACAGAATGCTCGTGTCAGCAATCGAGAGCACTCCTGCAAGTTTGAAGATGATCGTACGGTCGGTTCAGATTTCTCGATGAACTTACATGCAGCTACGAAGGGACTTGGTCGCTGAGCGGAAATTCGGATGATGACAATTTGTGTCTAACTCCGCTTCCAGCCGTACGAAGTTTATGAAACTTGTACAGCATGCTCGTGTCGCCAATCGAGAGCACTCCTGCAAGTTTGAAGATGATCATACGGTCGGTTCAGATTTCTCGATGAACCTACATACAGCTACGACGGGACTTGGTCGCTGAGCGGAAACCGCGTTGTAGATGATAATTTTTGTCTAACTCCCCTTCCAGCCGTACGAAGTTTATGAGTCTTGTAGAGAATGCTCGTGTCGCCAATCGAGAGCACTCCTGCAAGTTTGAAGAAGATCGTACGGTCGGTTAACATTTCTCGATGAACTTACATGCACCTACGACGGGACTTAGTCGCTGAACGGGAACTATCCAGTACTGCGTTGTAGATGACAATTTGTGTCTAACTCCCCTTCCAGCCGTACGAAGTTTATGAAACTTGTACTGCTTGCTCGTGTCGTCAATCAAGAGCACTCCTGCAAGTTTGAAGAAGATCGTACGGTCGGTTCGCATTTCTCGATGAATTTACATACAGCTACGACGGGACTTGGTCGCTGTCGGAAACTGCGTTGTAGATGACAATTTGTGTCTAACTCCCCTTCCAGCCGTGCGAAGTTTATGAAACTTATAGAGAATGCTCGTGTCGCCAATCGAGAGCACTCCTGCAAGTTTGAAGATGATCGTACGGTCGGTTCAGATTTCTCGATGAACTTACATGCAGCTACGAAGTGACTTGGTCGCTGAGCGGAAACTGCGTTGTAGAAGACAATTTGTGTCTAACTCCCCTTCCAGCCGTACGAAGTTTATGAAACTTGTAGAGAATGCTCGTGTCGCCAATCGAGAGCATTCCTGCAAGTTTGAAGAAGATCGTACGGTCGGTTCGCATTTCTCGATGAACTTACATACAGCTACGACGGGACTTGGTCACTGTCGGAAACTGCGTTGTAGATGACAATTTGTGTCTAACTCCCCTTCCAGCCGTGCGAAGTTTATGAAACTTATAGAGAATGCTCGTGTCGCCAATCGAGAGCACTCCTGCAAGTTTGAAGATGATCGTTAGGTCGGTTCAGATTTCTCGATGAACTTACATGTAGCTACAAAGGAACTTGGTCGCTGAGCGGAAATTCGGATGATGACAATTTTTTTAAACTCCGCTTCCGGCCGTACGAAGTTTATGAAACTTGTACAGCATGCTCGTGTCGTCAATCGAGAGCACTCCTGCACGTTTGAAGAAGATCGTACAGTCGGTTCACATTTCTCGATGAACTTACATGCAGCTACGACGGGACTTAGTCGCTGAACGGGATCTATTCAGTACTGCGTTGTAGATGACAATTTGTGTCTAACTCCCCTTCCAGCCGTACGAAGTTTATGAAACTTGTAGAGAATGCTCGTGTCGCCAATCGAGAGCACTCCTGCAAGTTTGAAGAAGATCGTACGGTCGGTTCGAATTTCTCGATGAACTTACATACAGCTACGACGGGACTTGGTCGCTGAGCGGAAACTGCGTTGTAGATGACAATTTGTGTCTAACACCCCTTCCAGCCGTACGAAGTTTATGAAACTTGTACAGAATGCTCGTGTCGCCTATCGAGAGCACTCCTACAAGTTTGAAGATGATCGTACGGTCGGTTAACATTTCTCGATGAACTTACATACAGCTACGACGGGACTTGGTCGCTGAGCGGAAACTGCGTTGTAGATGACAATTTGTGTCTAACTCCCCTTCCAGCCGTACGAAGTATATGAAACTTGTACAGAATGCTCGTGTCAGCAATCGAGAGCACTCCTGCAAGTTTGAAGATGATCGTACGGTCGGTTCAGATTTCTCGATGAACTTACATGCAGCTACGAAGGGACTTCGTCGCTGAGCGGAAATTCGGATGATGACAATTTGTGTCTAACTCCGCTTCCAGCCGTACGAAGTTTATGAAACTTGTACAGCATGCTCGTGTCGCCAATCGAGAGCACTGCTGCAAGTTTGAAGATGATCGTACGGTCGGTTCAGATTTCTCGATGAACCTACATACAGCTACGACGGGACTTGGTCGCTGAGCGGAAACCGCGTTGTAGATGACAATTATTGTCTAACTCCCCTTCCAGCCGTACGAAGTTTATGAATCTTGTAGAGAATGCTCGTGTCAGCAATCGAGAGCACTCCTGCAAGTGTGAAGATGATCGTACGGTCGGTTCAGATTTCTCGATGAACTTACATGCAGCTACGAAGGGACTTGGTCGCTGAGCGGAAATTCGGATGATGACAATTTGTGTCTAACTCCGCTTCCAGCCGTACGAAGTTTATGAAACTTGTAGAGAATGCTCGTGTCGCCAATCGAGAGCACTCCTGCAAGTTTGAAGAAGATCGTACGGTCGGTTCGCATTTCTCGATGAATTTACATACAGCTACGACGGGACTTGGTCACTGTCGGAAACTGCGTTGTAGATGACAATTTGTGTCTAACTCCCCTTCCAGCCGTGCGAAGTTTATGAAACTTATAGAGAATGCTCGTGTCGCCAATCGAGAGCACTCCTGCAAGTTTGAAGATGATCGTACGGTCGGTTCAGATTTCTCGATGAACCTACATACAGCTACGACGGGACTTGGTCGCTGAGCGGAAACCGCGTTGTAGATGATAATTTTTGTCTAACTCCCCTTCCAGCCGTACGAAGTTTATGAAACTTGTACAGAATGCTCGTGTCGGCAATCGAGAGCACTCCTGCAAGTGTGAAGATTATCGTACGCGCGGTTCAGATTTCTCGATGAACTTACATGCAGCTACGAAGGGACTTGGTCGCTGAGCGGAAATTCGGATGATGACAATATGTGTCTAACTCCGTTTCCAGCCGTACGAAGTTTATGAAACTTGTACTGCATGCTCGTGTCGTCAATCAAGAGCACTCCTGCAAGTTTGAAGAAGATCGTACGGTCGGTTCTTATTTCTCGATGAATTTACATACAGCTACGACGGGACTTGGTCGCTGTCGGAAACTGCGTTGTAGATGACAATTTGTGTCTAACTCCCCTTCCAGCCGTGCGAAGTTTATGAAACTTATAGAGAATGCTCGTGTCGCCAATCGAGAGCACTCCTGCAAGTTTGAAGATGATCGTACGGTCGGTTCAGATTTCTCGATGAACTTACATGCAGCTACGAAGTGACTTGGTCGCTGAGCGGAAACTGCGTTGTAGAAGACAATTTGTGTCTAACTCCCCTTCCAGCCGTACGAAGTTTATGAAACTTGTAGAGAATGCTCGTGTCGCCAATCGAGAGCATTCCTGCAAGTTTGAAGAAGATCGTACGGTCGGTTCGCATTTCTCGATGAACTTACATACACCTACGACGGGACTTATTCGCTGAACGGGAACTATCCAGTACTGCGTTGTAGATGGCAATTTGTGTCTAACTCCCCTTCCAACCGTACGATGTTTATGAAACTTGTAGAGAATGCTCGTGTCGCCAATCGAGAGCACTCCTGCAACTTTGAAGATGATCGTACGGTCGGTTCGCATTTCTCGATGAACTTACATACAGCTGCGACGGGACTTGTTCGCTGTCGGAAACTGCGTTGTAGATGACAATTTGTGTCTAACTTCCCTTCCAGCCGTACGAAGTATATGAAACTTGTACAGAATGCTCGTGTCAGCAATCGAGAGCACTCCTGCAAGTTTGAAGATGATCGTACGGTCGGTTCAGATTTCTCGATGAACTTACATGCAGCTACGAAGGGACTTGGTCGCTGAGCGGAAATTCGGATGATGACAATTTGTGTCTAACTCCGCTTCCAGCCGTACGAAGTTTATGAAACTTGTACAGCATGCTCGTGTCGTCAATCGAGAGCACTCCTGCACGTTTGAAGAAGATCGTACGGTCGGTTCACATTTCTCGATGAACTTACATACAGCCACGACGGGACTTGGTCGCTGAGCGGAAACTGCTTTGTAGATGACAATTTTTGTCTAACTCCCCTTCCAGCCGTACGAAGTTTATGAAACTTGTACAGCATGCTCGTGTCGTCAATCGAGAGCACTCCTGCACGTTTGAAGAAGATCGTACGGTCGGTTCACATTTCTCGATGAACTTACATGCAGCTACGACGGGACTTGGTCGCTGTCGGAAACTGCGTTGTAGATGACAATTTGTGTCTAACTCCCCTTCCAGCCGTACGAAGTATATGAAACTTGTACAGAATGCTCGTGTCAGCAATCGAGAGCACTCCTGCAAGTTTGAAGATGATCGTACGGTCGGTTCAGATTTCTCGATGAACTTACATGCAGCTACGAAGGGACTTGGTCGCTGAGCGGAAATTCGGATGATGACAATTTGTGTCTAACTCCGCTTCCAGCCGTACGAAGTTTATGAAACTTGTACAGCATGCTCGTGTCGCCAATCGAGAGCACTCCTGCAAGTTTGAAGATGATCATACGGTCGGTTCAGATTTCTCGATGAACCTACATACAGCTACGACGGGACTTGGTCGCTGAGCGGAAACCGCGTTGTAGATGATAATTTTTGTCTAACTCCCCTTCCAGCCGTACGAAGTTTATGAGTCTTGTAGAGAATGCTCGTGTCGCCAATCGAGAGCACTCCTGCAAGTTTGAAGAAGATCGTACGGTCGGTTAACATTTCTCGATGAACTTACATGCACCTACGACGGGACTTAGTCGCTGAACGGGAACTATCCAGTACTGCGTTGTAGATGACAATTTGTGTCTAACTCCCCTTCCAGCCGTACGAAGTTTATGAAACTTGTACTGCTTGCTCGTGTCGTCAATCAAGAGCACTCCTGCAAGTTTGAAGAAGATCGTACGGTCGGTTCGCATTTCTCGATGAATTTACATACAGCTACGACGGGACTTGGTCGCTGTCGGAAACTGCGTTGTAGATGACAATTTGTGTCTAACTCCCCTTCCAGCCGTGCGAAGTTTATGAAACTTATAGAGAATGCTCGTGTCGCCAATCGAGAGCACTCCTGCAAGTTTGAAGATGATCGTACGGTCGGTTCAGATTTCTCGATGAACTTACATGCAGCTACGAAGTGACTTGGTCGCTGAGCGGAAACTGCGTTGTAGAAGACAATTTGTGTCTAACTCCCCTTCCAGCCGTACGAAGTTTATGAAACTTGTAGAGAATGCTCGTGTCGCCAATCGAGAGCATTCCTGCAAGTTTGAAGAAGATCGTACGGTCGGTTCGCATTTCTCGATGAACTTACATACACCTACGACGGGACTTATTCGCTGAACGGGAACTATCCAGTACTGCGTTGTAGATGGCAATTTGTGTCTAACTCCCCTTCCAACCGTACGATGTTTCTGAAACTTGTAGAGAATGCTCGTGTCGCCAATCGAGAGCACTCCTGCAACTTTGAAGATGATCGTACGGTCGGTTCGCATTTCTCGATGAACTTACATACACCTACGACGGGACTTATTCGCTGAACGGGAACTATCCAGTACTGCGTTGTAGATGGCAATTTGTGTCTAACTCCCCTTCCAACCGTACGATGTTTATGAAACTTGTAGAGAATGCTCGTGTCGCCAATCGAGAGCACTCCTGCAAGTTTGAAGATGATCGTACGGTCGGTTCGCATTTCTCGATGAACTTACATACAGCTGCGACGGGACTTGGTCGCTGTCGGAAACTGCGTTGTAGATGACAATTTGTGTCTAACTCCCCTTCCAGCCGTACGAAGTTTATGAAACTTATACAGAATGCTCGATTCGCCAATCGAGAGCACTCCTGCAAGTTTGAAGATGATCGTTCGGTCGGTTCAGGTTTCTCGATGAACTTACATGCAGCTACAAAGGAACTTGGTCGCTGAGCGGAAATTCGGATGATGACAATTTTTTTAAACTCCGCTTCCAGCCGTACGAAGATTACGAAACTTGTACAGCATGCTCGTGTCGTCAATCGAGAGCACTCCTGCACGTTTGAAGAAGATCGTACGGTCGGTTCACATTTCTCGATGAACTTACATACAGCCACGACGGGACTTGGTCGCTGAGCGGAAACTGCTTTGTAGATGACAATTTTTGTCTAACTCCCCTTCCAGCCGTACGAAGTTTATGAAACTTGTACAGCATGCTCGTGTCGTCAATCGAGAGCACTCCTGCACGTTTGAAGAAGATCGTACGGTCGGTTCACATTTCTCGATGAACTTACATGCAGCTACGACGGGACTTGGTCGCTGTCGGAAACTGCGTTGTAGATGACAATTTGTGTCTAACTCCCCTTCCAGCCGTACGAAGTTTATGAAACTTGTACAGAATGCTCGTGTCAGCAATCGAGAGCACTCCTGCAAGTGTGAAGATGATCGTACGCGCGGTTCAGATTTCTCGATGAACTTACATGCAGCTACGACGGGACTTAGTCGCTGATCGGGAACTATCCAGTACTGCGTTGTAGATGGCAATTTGTGTCTAACTCCCCTTCCAATCGTACGATGTTTATGAAACTTGTAGAGAATGCTCGTGTCGCCAATCGAGAGCACTCCTGCAAGTTTGAAGATGATCGTACGGTCGGTTCGCATTTCTCGATGAACTTACATACAGCTGCGACGGGACTTGGTCGCTGTCGGAAACTGCGTTGTAGATGACAATTTGTGTCTAACTCCCCTTCCAGCGGTACGAAGTATATGAAACTTGTACAGAATGCTCGTGTCAGCAATCGAGAGCACTCCTGCAAGTTTGAAGATGATCGATAGGTCGGTTCAGATTTCTCGATGAACTTACATGCAGCTACGAAGGGACTTGGTCGCTGAGCGGAAATTCGGATGATGACAATTTGTGTCTAACTCCGCTTCCAGCCGTACGAAGTTTATGAAACTTGCACAGCATGCTCGTGTCGCCAATCGAGAGCACTGCTGCAAGTTTGAAGATGATCGTACGGTCGGTTCAGATTTCTCGATGAACCTACATACAGCTACGACGGGACTTGGTCGCAGAGCGGAAACCGCGTTGTAGATGACAATTTTTGTCTAACTCCCCTTCCAGCCGTACGAAGTTTATGAATCTTGTAGAGAATGCTCGTGTCAGCAATCGAGAGCACTCCTGCAAGTGTGAAGATGATCGTACGGTCGGTTCAGATTTCTCGATGAACTTACATGCAGCTACGAAGGGACTTGGTCGCTGAGCGGAAATTCGGATGATGACAATTTGTGTCTAACTCCGCTTCCAGCCGTACGAAGTTTATGAAACTTGTAGAGAATGCTCGTGTCGCCAATCGAGAGCACTCCTGCAAGTTTGAAGAAGATCGTACGGTCGGTTCGCATTTCTCGATGAATTTACATACAGCTACGACGGGACTTGGTCACTGTCGGAAACTGCGTTGTAGATGACAATTTGTGTCTAACTCCCCTTCCAGCCGTGCGAAGTTTATGAAACTTATAGAGAATGCTCGTGTCGCCAATCGAGAGCACTCCTGCAAGTTTGAAGATGATCGTTAGGTCGGTTCAGATTTCTCGATGAACTTACATGTAGCTACAAAGGAACTTGGTCGCTGAGCGGAAATTCGGATGATGACAATTTTTTTAAACTCCGCTTCCGGCCGTACGAAGTTTATGAAACTTGTACAGCATGCTCGTGTCGTCAATCGAGAGCACTCCTGCACGTTTGAAGAAGATCGTACGGTCGGTTCACATTTCTCGATGAACTTACATGCAGCTACGACGGGACTTAGTCGCTGAACGGGATCTATTCAGTACTGCGTTGTAGATGACAATTTGTGTCTAACTCCCCTTCCAGCCGTACGAAGTTTATGAAACTTGTAGAGAATGCTCGTGTCGCCAATCGAGAGCACTCCTGCAAGTTTGAAGAAGATCGTACGGTCGGTTCGAATTTCTCGATGAACTTACATACAGCTACGACGGGACTTGGTCGCTGAGCGGAAACTGCGTTGTAGATGACAATTTGTGTCTAACACCCCTTCCAGCCGTACGAAGTTTATGAAACTTGTACAGAATGCTCGTGTCGCCTATCGAGAGCACTCCTACAAGTTTGAAGATGATCGTACGGTCGGTTAACATTTCTCGATGAACTTACATACAGCTACGACGGGACTTGGTCGCTGAGCGGAAACTGCGTTGTAGATGACAATTTGTGTCTAACTCCCCTTCCAGCCGTACGAAGTTTATGAAACTTGTAGATAATGCTCGTGTCGCCAATCGAGAGCACTCCTGCAAGTTTGAAGAAGATCGTACGGCGGTTCGCATTTCTCGATGAACTTACATACACCTACGACGGGACTTATTCGCTGAACGGGAACTATCCAGTACTGCGTTGTAGATGGCAATTTGTGTCTAGCTCCCCTTCCAACCGTACGATGTTTATGAAACTTGTAGAGAATGCTCGTGTCGCCAATCGAGAGCACTCCTGCAAGTTTGAAGATGATCGTACGGTCGGTTCGCATTTCTCGATGAACTTACATACAGCTGCGACGGGATTTGTTCGCTGTCGGAAACTGCGTTGTAGATGACAATTTGTGTCTAACTCCCCTTCCAGCCGTACGAAGTATATGAAACTTGTACAGAATGCTCGTGTCAGCAATCGAGAGCACTCCTGCAAGTTTGAAGATGATCGTATGGTCGGTTCAGATTTCTCGATGAACTTACATGCAGCTACGAAGGGACTTGGTCGCTGAGCGGAAATTCGGATGATGACAATTTGTGTCTAACTCCGCTTCCAGCGGTACGAAGTTTATGAAACTTGTACAGCATGCTCGTGTCGCCAATCGAGAGCACTGCTGCAAGTTTGAAGATGATCGTACGGTCGGTTCAGATTTCTCGATGAACCTACATACAGCTACGACGGGACTTGGTCGCTGAGCGGAAACCGCGTTGTAGATGACAATTATTGTCTAACTCCCCTTCCAGCCGTACGAAGTTTATGAATCTTGTAGAGAATGCTCGTGTCAGCAATCGAGAGCACTCCTGCAAGTGTGAAGATGATCGTACGGTCGGTTCAGATTTCTCGATGAACTTACATGCAGCTACGAAGGGACTTGGTCGCTGAGCGGAAATTCGGATGATGACAATTTGTGTCTAACTCCGCTTCCAGCCGTACGAAGTTTATGAAACTTGTAGAGAATGCTCGTGTCGCCAATCGAGAGCACTCCTGCAAGTTTGAAGAAGATCGTACGGTCGGTTCGCATTTCTCGATGAATTTACATACAGCTACGACGAGACTTGGTCACTGTCGGAAACTGCGTTGTAGATGACAATTTGTGTCTAACTCCCCTTCCAGCCGTGCGAAGTTTATGAAACTTATAGAGAATGCTCGTGTCGCCAATCGAGAGCACTCCTGCAAGTTTGAAGATGATCGTACGGTCGGTTCAGATTTCTCGATGAACCTACATACAGCTACGACGGGACTTGGTCGCTGAGCGGAAACCGCGTTGTAGATGATAATTTTTGTCTAACTCCCCTTCCAGCCGTACGAAGTTTATGAAACTTGTACAGAATGCTCGTGTCGGCAATCGAGAGCACTCCTGCAAGTGTGAAGATTATCGTACGCGCGGTTCAGATTTCTCGATGAACTTACATGCAGCTACGAAGGGACTTGGTCGCTGTCGGAAACTGCGTTGTAGATGACAATTTGTGTCTAACTCCCCTTCCAGCCGTGCGAAGTTTATGAAACTTATAGAGAATGCTCGTGTCGCCAATCGAGAGCACTCCTGCAAGTTTGAAGATGATCGTTAGGTCGGTTCAGATTTCTCGATGAACTTACATGTAGCTACAAAGGAACTTGGTCGCTGAGCGGAAATTCGGATGATGACAATTTTTTTAAACTCCGCTTCCGGCCGTACGAAGTTTATGAAACTTGTACAGCATGCTCGTGTCGTCAATCGAGAGCACTCCTGCACGTTTGAAGAAGATCGTACGGTCGGTTCACATTTCTCGATGAACTTACATGCAGCTACGACGGGACTTAGTCGCTGAACGGGATCTATTCAGTACTGCGTTGTAGATGACAATTTGTGTCTAACTCCCCTTCCAGCCGTACGAAGTTTATGAAACTTGTAGAGAATGCTCGTGTCGCCAATCGAGAGCACTCCTGCAAGTTTGAAGAAGATCGTACGGTCGGTTCGAATTTCTCGATGAACTTACATACAGCTACGACGGGACTTGGTCGCTGAGCGGAAACTGCGTTGTAGATGACAATTTGTGTCTAACACCCCTTCCAGCCGTACGAAGTTTATGAAACTTGTACAGAATGCTCGTGTCGCCTATCGAGAGCACTCCTACAAGTTTGAAGATGATCGTACGGTCGGTTAACATTTCTCGATGAACTTACATACAGCTACGACGGGACTTGGTCGCTGAGCGGAAACTGCGTTGTAGATGACAATTTGTGTCTAACTCCCCTTCCAGCCGTACGAAGTTTATGAAACTTGTAGATAATGCTCGTGTCGCCAATCGAGAGCACTCCTGCAAGTTTGAAGAAGATCGTACGGCGGTTCGCATTTCTCGATGAACTTACATACACCTACGACGGGACTTATTCGCTGAACGGGAACTATCCAGTACTGCGTTGTAGATGGCAATTTGTGTCTAGCTCCCCTTCCAACCGTACGATGTTTATGAAACTTGTAGAGAATGCTCGTGTCGCCAATCGAGAGCACTCCTGCAAGTTTGAAGATGATCGTACGGTCGGTTCGCATTTCTCGATGAACTTACATACAGCTGCGACGGGATTTGTTCGCTGTCGGAAACTGCGTTGTAGATGACAATTTGTGTCTAACTCCCCTTCCAGCCGTACGAAGTATATGAAACTTGTTCAGAATGCTCGTGTCAGCAATCGAGAGCACTCCTGCAAGTTTGAAGATGATCGTACGGTCGGTTCAGATTTCTCGATGAACTTACATGCAGCTACGAAGGGACTTGGTCGCTGAGCGGAAATTCGGATGATGACAATTTGTGTCTAATTCCGCTTCCAGCCGTACGAAGTTTATGAAACTTGTACAGCATGCTCGTGTCGCCAATCGAGAGCACTGCTGCAAGTTTGAAGATGATCGTACGGTCGGTTCAGATTTCTCGATGAACCTACATACAGCTACGACGGGACTTGGTCGCTGAGCGGAAACCGCGTTGTAGATGACAATTATTGTCTAACTCCCCTTCCAGCCGTACGAAGTTTATGAATCTTGTAGAGAATGCTCGTGTCAGCAATCGAGAGCACTCCTGCAAGTGTGAAGATGATCGTACGGTCGGTTCAGATTTCTCGATGAACTTACATGCAGCTACGAAGGGACTTGGTCGCTGAGCGGAAATTCGGATGATGACAATTTGTGTCTAACTCCGCTTCCAGCCGTACGAAGTTTATGAAACTTGTAGAGAATGCTCGTGTCGCCAATCGAGAGCACTCCTGCAAGTTTGAAGAAGATCGTACGGTCGGTTCGCATTTCTCGATGAATTTACATACAGCTACGACGGGACTTGGTCACTGTCGGAAACTGCGTTGTAGATGACAATTTGTGTCTAACTCCCCTTCCAGCCGTGCGAAGTTTATGAAACTTATAGAGAATGCTCGTGTCGCCAATCGAGAGCACTCCTGCAAGTTTGAAGATGATCGTACGGTCGGTTCAGATTTCTCGATGAACCTACATACAGCTACGACGGGACTTGGTCGCTGAGCGGAAACCGCGTTGTAGATGATAATTTTTGTCTAACTCCCCTTCCAGCCGTACGAAGTTTATGAAACTTGTACAGAATGCTCGTGTCGGCAATCGAGAGCACTCCTGCAAGTGTGAAGATTATCGTACGCGCGGTTCAGATTTCTCGATGAACTTACATGCAGCTACGAAGGGACTTGGTCGCTGAGCGGAAATTCGGATGATGACAATATGTGTCTAACTCCGTTTCCAGCCGTACGAAGTTTATGAAACTTGTACTGCATGCTCGTGTCGTCAATCAAGAGCACTCCTGCAAGTTTGAAGAAGATCGTACGGTCGGTTCGCATTTCTCGATGAATTTACATACAGCTACGACGGGACTTGGTCGCTGTCGGAAACTGCGTTGTAGATGACAATTTGTGTCTAACTCCCCTTCCAGCCGTGCGAAGTTTATGAAACTTATAGAGAATGCTCGTGTCGCCAATCGAGAGCACTCCTGCAAGTTTGAAGATGATCGTACGGTCGGTTCAGATTTCTCGATGAACTTACATGCAGCTACGAAGTGACTTGGTCGCTGAGCGGAAACTGCGTTGTAGAAGACAATTTGTGTCTAACTCCCCTTCCAGCCGTACGAAGTTTATGAAACTTGTAGAGAATGCTCGTGTCGCCAATCGAGAGCATTCCTGCAAGTTTGAAGAAGATCGTACGGTCGGTTCGCATTTCTCGATGAACTTACATACACCTACGACGGGACTTATTCGCTGAACGGGAACTATCCAGTACTGCGTTGTAGATGGCAATTTGTGTCTAACTCCCCTTCCAACCGTACGATGTTTATGAAACTTGTAGAGAATGCTCGTGTCGCCAATCGAGAGCACTCCTGCAACTTTGAAGATGATCGTACGGTCGGTTCGCATTTCTCGATGAACTTACATACAGCTGCGACGGGACTTGTTCGCTGTCGGAAACTGCGTTGTAGATGACAATTTGTGTCTAACTCCCCTTCCAGCCGTACGAAGTATATGAAACTTGTACAGAATGCTCGTGTCAGCAATCGAGAGCACTCCTGCAAGTTTGAAGATGATCGTACGGTCGGTTCAGATTTCTCGATGAACTTACATGCAGCTACGAAGGGACTTGGTCGCTGAGCGGAAATTCGGATGATGACAATTTGTGTCTAACTCCGCTTCCAGCCGTACGAAGTTTATGAAACTTGTGCAGAATGCTCGTGTCGCCTATCGAGAGCACTCCTACAAGTTTGAAGATGATCGTACGGTCGGTTAACATTTCTCGATGAACTTACATACAGCTACGACGGGACTTGGTCGCTGAGCGGAAACTGCGTTGTAGATGACAATTTGTGTCTAACTCCCCTTCCAGCCGTACAAAGTTTATGAAACTTGTAGAGAATGCTCGTGTCGCCAATCGAGAGCACTCCTGCAAGTTTGA